>WNWK01058056.1:0-10560 GCA_009830355.1 Cherax destructor | reverse complement strand
ACATAAGAACATAAGAACATAAGAAAGGAGGAACACTGCAGCAGGCCTGTTGGCCCATACTAGGCAGGTCCTTCACAATCCATCCCACTAACAGAATATTTGCTCAACCCAATTTTCAATGCTACCCAAGAAATAAGCTTTGACAATTTACCCACTCATGGCGAGTCCCACTCAAATCCAACCCCTCTCACTCATGAATTTATCCAACCTAAATTTGAAACTACCCAAGGTCCTAGCTTCAATAACCCTACTAGGCAGACTGTTCCACTCATCAACTACCCTATTTCCAAACCAATACTTTCCTATATCCTTTCTAAATCTAAACTTATCTAACTTGAATCCATTATTGCGGGTTCTCTCTTGGAGAGATATCCTCAAGACCTTATTTATATCCCCTTTGTTAATACCCATTTTCCACTTGTATACCTCGATCATGTCTCCTCATTCTACGTCTTACAAGTGAATGTAATTTTAGGGTCTTCAATCTTTCTTCGTAAGGAAGATTTCTAATGCTATGTATTAATTTAGTCATTCTACGCTGAATGTTTTCTAACGAATTTATGTCCATTCTGTAATATGGAGACCAGAACTGAGCTGCGTAATCTAGGTGAGGCCTTACTAATGATGTATAAAGCTGTAATATAACCTCTGGACTTCTGTTGCTAACACTTCTTGATATAAATCCAGTAATCTATTTGCCTTATTACGTACGCTTAGGCATTGCTGTCTTGGTTTAAGGTTGCTGCTTACCATCACCCCCAAGTCCTTCTCGCAATCTGTATGGCTAAGTTCTACGTTATTTAACTTATAAGTGCTTGGGTTATGGACACTCCTGAGCTTCAGAACCTTGCATTTATCTACATTGAACTGCATCTGCCACTTTTCTGACCACGAATTAAGTTTGTCTAAATCTTCCTGAAGTTCTATGACATCTATGTTTGAATCAATTATCCTACCTATCTTCGTGTCGTCGGCGAATTTGCTCATATCACTAGTAATTCCCTCATCAAGGTCATTGATATATATTATAAATAACAATGGGCCTAAGACTGATCCCTGTGGAACACCACTTGTTACAAGTCCCCATTCGGATTTAACCCCATTTATGCACACTCTCTGCTTCCTATTGGTGAGCCATGACTCGATCCATGACAGCACTTTTCCCCAATGCCATGAGCTGCCACTTTCTTTAACAGTCTCTGGTGCGGTACTCTATCAAAAGCCTTACTAAAGTCTAAATAAACAATATCGAATTCTTTATCGTGATCAACAGCCTCAAAAGCTTTACTGAAGAAGGTTAATAAATTAGATAGGCAGGAACGGCCCTCGTGAATCCATGCTGGGTATCATTAATCAAATTATGGTTATCTAGATGGCTTCTAATAATATCAGCTATAATTGACTCTAGTAATTTGCCTACAATTGAGGTCAGGCTTATTGGGCGGTAGTTTGACGGTAGTGACTTGTCCCCTGCTTTAAAAATAGGAATTACATTAGCCATCTTCCACATATCAGACACTACACCTGTTTGAAGAGATAAATTAAAAATGTTAGATATTGGTTCACAGAGTTCCATTTTGCATTCCTTAAGAACCCTTGCAAAAGCTCATCAGGACCCGGCGATTTATTTTGTTTCAGTCGGTCCAGCTGTTTCATAATCATTTCGCTAGTGACTGTGATATTACATAATTTATCTTCTTCTGGGCCTCTGTAAAAATTAATTACTGGGATATTATTAATGTCTTCCTGTGTGAAAACCGAGAGAAAATAATTATTAAAAATAGAGCACATATCATTCTCCTTGTCAGTAAGATGCCCAAAGTTATTTTTAAGGGACCTATCTTATCCCTAACTTTTGTTCTATAAACCTGGAAAACTTTTTGGGTTAGTTTTTGAATCCCTAGCAACTTTAATTTCATAGTCCCGTTTAGCTTTTCTTATTCCCTTTTAACGTCCCTCTTAATGTCAGTATACTGATTTATAAGATGACCCTCACCTCTTTTTATGCGCCTATAAATTCCTTTCTTCTGCCCTAAAAGATATTTGAGCCTATTATTCATCCATTTTGGGTCATTTCTACTTGATCTAATTTCTTTATACGGGATAAATGTTCTTTGGGCAGCCTGTATAGTGTTAAGAAAACTGTCATATTGATACCTCTCTTCTTCACCCCAGTCCACAGTTGATAAGTGTTCTCTAAGTCCATTATAATCTGCTAAGCGAAAATCTGGGACCATTACTGAATTATCCCTACTATCATACATCCATTCAATGCTAAAGGTAATTGACTTGTGGTCGCTTGAGCCGAGTTCCTCTGTAATTTCTAAATTATTAACAAGGGTTTCCTTGCTTGCCAGAACCAAGTCAAGTAGGTTATTTCCCTTGTAGGTTCTGTTACAAACTGCTTCAAAAGCAATCCTGAACTACTTCTAAAAAGTCGTTAGATTCTAAATTCCCTGTCATGAAATTCCAATCAATCTGACTAAAGTTAAAGTCCCCTAGAATTACTACGTTATCGTGTCTTGTGGCCTTAACAATTTCCTCCCAAAGTAGTCTCCCTTGTTCCCTATCTAAGTTTGGAGGACGGTAAATCACGCCTAAAATCAATTTTTCACACCCTCTGAAAATTCTATCCAGACAGACTCTGTATGTGTTAATTCAGACTTTATACCCGTTTTTATGCAACAATTTAAATGATCACGGACATAGAGTGCCACCCCACCCCTTTCCCGATACTTCTGTCTACTTGGAACAATTTAAAACCCTGAATGTGACATTCGGCAGGCAAGTCCCGATTTTTCATATTAAACCATGTCTCAGTTATTGCAAAACATCAATATTACCTGTACTTGCAACTAATCTCAACTCGTCCATCTTATTCCTAGCACTACGACTATTGGTGTAATATATATTTAGAGACCCTCCTTTCTCTTTACCCTTCCTGCTCATCTCTGTTTTTCCACTATACCTATTACTGTCCTTGTCATCTAGTGTCACTAGCTTTCCACTATCCACCTTATTCTGCCTATTACTAGTTCTCCTACAACTTATAATATTACTACACTGGGACTTCTCTGTTTTCCCCCCAAAACCCATACCACTAACTATTTCTAGTTTAAAGCCCTAACAGCTCTCTCCACTGCAGTTGCCAGTGCCCCCACCCCAGACCTGGATAAGTGAACCCCATCCCTGGCATACATGTCATTTCTGCCATAGAAGAGGTCCCAGTTGTCAATGAATGTTACTGAATTTTCCTTACAGTATTTGTCCAGCCAGCAATTGACACCAATTGCCCTGGACAGCCATTCATTTCCAACTCCTCTCCTTGGCAAAATACCACATATGACAGGGTTCCCACCCTTCTTCCTAATTATGTCTATTGCTGACCTAAACCTGCTAGTCAGGTCCTCACTCCTACGTCTGCCAACATCGTTGCCTCCAGCACTGAGACAGATAATAGGATTGCTCCCATTACCTCTCATGATGTCGTCCAGACGGCTAACAATATCCTCCATCCCAGCCCCAGGAAAGCAAACCCTCTGTCTCCTACTCCTATCAATCAAACAGAAAGCCCTATCCATGTACCTAACCTGACTGTCCCCAACAACAACAATGTTTTTACCTTCCTTTGTGTCTTTCGTCGTGACGCTCCCAGAAGTCGACTCACATTCATCGGGTAGCACGGAGAATGGGTTCGATGTTTCCACAACATTCTCCTGGGTCTTCGTTGTTTCTACCTCTCCACCCGTCCTCTTGAGCCTTAACTTTGTCCCATGCGTTTTAGCCACTGTCCAGGTTCCTTTCCTGGCTTGAGGATTTTCAACAGGAGGATTACTACGAATCCTCTTGTTTTCCTCAGTCAGTCGCTGTATCTCAAGCTTAGCTACCCTACATAGTTTTAAGACAAGGTATGATAAAGCTCATGGAGTAGGGAGAGCAGAGACCCAGTAGCGGACAGCGCAGAGGTGGGGCCAGGAGCTGAGTCTCGACCCCTGCAACCACAATTAAGTGAGTACAATTAGGTGAGTACACACACACACACTCACTCACACACACTCACACACACACACACACACACACACACACACACATACATACACTTCAGCCACAGAGTAGTCAGAAAGTGGAATAGTCTAGAGAAAGATATAGTGGAGGCAGGAACCATACATAGTTTTAAGACGAGGTATGATAAAGCTCATTGAGCAGGGAGAGCAGAGACCCAGTAGCGGACAGCGAAGAGGCGGGGCCAGGAGCTGAGTCTCGACCCTTGCAACCACAATTAGGTGAGTACAATTAGGTGAGTACACACACACACACACACACACACACACACACACACACACACACACATATGATAAGATATAAAACACTAAACAACATTTGTGTGTTAACTTGTAATACTAGAAGGTAATGATGGGTGATGTAAATTATTAAGACCCGCCTCAGGAAACACTTGTCCTCTTTACTGACGAATAAAGTATCAAAACAAGAGCACATTACGTCCCTGATTAGCAAATACATATTGGGGAGGGAATATACGTGCACAATGTTGGATAGCAACTGGTGCTGAAGGTTCCATGATGATAACCAGACTAACTCATCATATCATTAACGTCCCTCTTCAACACCAGTTTTTTTTGTTACGCAGAAAATATTCCTACATTACCTCAGAAATTTCTTCAGAAATAAACGGCTCTCTGAGGCTTCTTTATTTCAGCAGAACTCGAAATATATGAAAGAAGTCTGAGTTGGGTTACATTTTACGCCTTTATTTTCTTTTAGTAATGAAAATAATGTTTTATTTTTCAGCATAAACACAAAATATATGTTAGTAGAGCACATCCCACTTAATGATGAAGGATTTACATAATAAAAAAAACAAAGACGTCACTGTATATTTAGCAGCGCAAGATTTTAGCGAACTCAGTGACATGGAAACAAAAATATATATACATCACACGACCCTCTTAAAAAAAATTGCACTCGACATTAAATGGGATGGAAATGGGAAGCGAGGAAATGGGGCGTGTCAACAAGGCAAAATGAAGATAGGGTATGGGAGCGGTAAAAGCTGGGAAGACAGGGAGTTTGGGGAATACATTGGTTGGTAGAAGGTGGGAAGACAGGGAGTTTGGGGAATACACTGGTTGCTAGAAGGTGGGAAGACAGGGACTTTGGGGAATACACTGGTTGCTAGAAGCTGGGATGACAGGGACTTTGGGGAATACATTGGTTAAAGTTTGTATAAAACTTCAAGAAATATTAGCTGAGAATCTGATGGAAGCTGTATTAAAAACAGGAGAGAATATAGCTGACAAAAGTAAATGAATCAGGCAGAGACAACTTATGAGCTTAGAGAGAGAGAGAGAGAGAGAGAGAGAGAGAGAGAGAGAGAGAGAGAGAGAGAGAGAGAGAGAGAGAGAGAGAGAGAGAGAGAGAGAGAGAGAGAGAGAGAGAGAGAGAGAAATGTATGGGCCACAGTAGTAACCATGTCAAAGGTTTCCCTTACATTCCAGAAGTGTTACCATAACACACACACACACACACACACACACACACGGAGAGAGTGGACCTAGTAGCGACCTGTGAAGAGGCGGGCCAGGAGCTATGAATCGACCCCTGCAACCAAAATTAGGTGAGTACACACACACACACACGGTTCAGTAAGCTGGGCAAGCACCAATATCCAGGCATCCTTGCCACAAATTGTACTGCCTCCTTGCTCCGGCTGGCACGGGGTGTTAAATGTCTGTTTTACGACCCAAGAAACGTTTCACACTTCTAGGTGTGTGTGTGTGTGTTTTACTCACCTAGTTGTGTTTGCAGGGGTCGAGTCATAGCTCCTGGCTCCTCCTCTTCACTGGCCGCTACTGGGTCACGCTCCCTGCTCCATGAGCTTTATCATACCTCTCCTTAAAGCTATGTATGGAACCTGCCTCCACTACATCGCTTCCCAAGCTATTCCACTTCCCGACCACTCTATGACTGAAGAAATACTTCCTAACATCCCTGTGATTCATTTGAGTCTTCAACTTCCAACTGTGTCCCCTTGTTGCTGTGTCCCATCTCTGGAACATTCTGTCTCTGTCCACCTTGTCTATTCCTCTCAGTATCTTATATGTCGTTATCATGTCCCCCTATCTGTCGTCAGGTCGATTTCCCTTAACTTCTCCTCGTAGGACATACCCCTTAGCTCCGGGACTAGTCTTGTTGCAAACCTTTTCACTTTCACTAGCTTCTTTACGTGCTTGGCTAGATGTGGGTTCCAAACTGGTGCTACATACTCCAGTATGGGCCTAACGTACACAGTGTACAGGGTCCTGAACGATTCTTTATTAAGATGTCGGAATGCTGTTCTTAGGTTAGCTAGGCGCCCATATGCTGCAGCAGTTATTTGGTTGATGTGCGCCTCAGGAGACGTGCCTGGTGTTATACTCACCCCAAGATCTTTTTCCTTGATTGAGGATTGCAGTCTCTGGCCCCCTAGACTGTACTCCGTCTGCGGTCTTCTTTGCCCTTCCCCAATCTTCATGACTTTGCACTTGGTGGGGTTGAACTCCAGGAGCCAATTGCTGGACCAGGCTTGCAGTCTGTCCAGATCCCTTTGTAGTTCTGCCTGGTCCTCGTCCGATTGAATTCTTCTCATCAACACATCATCTGCAAACAGGGACACTTCGGAGTCTATTCCTTCCGTCATGTCGTTCACAAATACCAGAAACAGCACCGGTCCTAGGACTGACCCCTGTGGAACCCCACTAGTCACCGGCGCCCACTCTGACACCTCGCCACGTACTATGACTCGCTGCTGTCTTCCTGACAGGTATTCCCTGATCCATTGTAGTGCCTTCCCTGTTATCCCTGCCTGGTCCTCCAGCTTCTGCATTTTGTCCTAGGCACATGTCAATTAGACACTAGGCCTGTTGTATTTATGTGTGTGTGTATGTGTATGTAAGGAAACACTTCGAAATGTTTCTGCCCCACCGGGAATTGAACCCGGGCCCTCCGTGCGTGAAGCAAGAGCTTTACCCACTAGGCCACCGGGTGTGTGTGTGTGTGTGTGTGTGTGTGTGTGTGTGATCACATTCAGGTTCACTCCGAGGAAAAGGAAGGAAGGTGAATTTCCTTAGCTCAAGAACCTTCCATGAAGAGAGAGAGTGAGTTAGGTAGAATGAGTCTGAATGGAAGAACCAGTACTAAGTACCTGGGAGTCAAATTTGATTCTGTAATAATTAGGACGAATCACTTAGCGAATCTTGAAGTGGCCACTTAGCAGAGGCTAGAGTAATGTTTACCTTACACATCTTGACTGTCACGAGCAGTGTACACTGCCCTCCCTCCCAACATCCACACCAGGCGTCTGGAAAAGGTAGCAGACAATGCAGACTGACTCGTCTGCTGCTGAACCAGGCGCCTCAACCAGTTCTTATGATTACGGACAACCGATCAACCAGTAGGGGTTATACAGCGTCTGGGGAGGTAATCAGGTTGTATACTCCTTACTGAAGGAGGAGCGTGAGGCTCAGGTGGAGGTGTTTCAACCTCACAATATATATATATATATATATATATATATATATATATATATATATATATATATATATATATATATATATATATATATATATATATATATGCAAAGCCTCGGAGGTCATAAACATCACCAGTACCATGAACATAAGAACATAAGAACATAAGAAAGGAGGAACACTGCAACAGGCCTGTTGGCCCATACTAGGCAGGTCCTTCACAATCCGTCCCACTAACAGAATATTTGCTCAACCCAATTTTCAATGCTACCCAAGAAATAAGCTTTGACAATTCTACCCACTCATGCGCGAGTCCCACTCAAATCCAACCCCTCTCACTCATGAATTTATCCAACCTAAATTTAAAACTACCCAAGGTCCTTGCTTCAATAACCCTACTAGGCAGACTGTTCCACTCATCAACTACCCTATTTCCAAACCAATACTTTCCTATATCCTTTCTAAATCTAAACTTATCTAACTTGAATCCATTATTGCGGGTTCTCTCTTGGAGAGATATCCTCAAGACCTTATTTATATCCCCTTTGTTAATACCCATTTTCCACTTGTATACCTCGATCATGTCTCCCTCATTCTACGTCTTACAAGTGAATGTAATTTTAGGGTCTTCAATCTTCCTTCGTAAGGAAGATTTCTAATGCTATGTATTAATTTAGTCATTCTACGCTGAATGTTTTCTAACGAATTTATGTCCATTCTGTAATATGGAGACCAAAACTGGGCTGCGTAATCTAGGTGAGGCCTTACTAATGATGTATAAAGCTGTAATATAACCTCTGGACTTCTGTTGCTAACACTTCTTGATATAAATCCCAGTAATCTATTTGCCTTATTACGTACGCTTAGGCATTGCTGTCTTGGTTTAAGGTTGCTGCTTACCATCACCCCCAAGTCCTTCTCGCAATCTGTATGGCTAAGTTCTACGTTATTTAACTTATAAGTGCTTGGGTTATGGATACTCCGAGCTTCAGTACCTTGCATTTATCTACATTGAACTGCATCTGCCACTTTTCTGACCACGAGTTAAGTTTGTCTAAATCTTCCTGAAGTTCTATGACATCTATGTTTGAATCAATTATCCTACCTATCTTCGTGTCGTCGGCGAATTTGCTCATATCATAGTAATTCCTCATCAAGGTCATTGATATATATTATAAATAACAATGGGCCTAAAACTGATCCCTGTGGAACACCACTTGTTACAAGTCCCCATTCGGATTTAACCCCATTTATGCACACTCTCTGCTTCCTATTGGTGAGCCATGACTCGATCCATGACAGCACTTTTCCCCAATGCCATGAGCTGCCACTTTCTTTAACAGTCTCTGGTGCGGTACTCTATCAAAAGCCTTACTAAAGTCTAAATAAACAATATCGAATTCTTTATCGTGATCAACAGCCTCAAAGCTTTACTGAAGAAGGTTAATAAATTAGATAGGCAGGAACGGCCCTCGTGAATCCATGCTGGGTATCATTAATCAAATTATGGTTATCTAGATGGCTTCTAATAATATCAGCTATAATTGACTCTAGTAATTTGCCTACAATTGAGGTCAGGCTTATTGGGCGGTAGTTTGACGGTAGTGACTTGTCCCCTGCTTTAAAAATAGGAATTACATTAGCCATCTTCCACATATCAGACACTACACCTGTTTGAAGAGATAAATTAAAAATGTTAGATATTGGTTCACAGAGTTCCATTTGCATTCCTTAAGAACCCTTGCAAAAAGCTCATCAGGACCCGGCGATTTATTTTGTTTCAGTCGGTCCAGCTGTTTCATAATCATTTCGCTAGTGACTGTGATATTACATAATTTATCTTCTTCTGGGCCTCTGTAAAAATTAATTACTGGGATATTATTAATGTCTTCCTGTGTGAAAACCGAGAGAAAATAATTATTAAAAATAGAGCACATATCATTCTCCTTGTCAGTAAGATGCCCAAAGTTATTTTTAAGGGGACCTATCTTATCCCTAACTTTTGTTCTATAAACCTGGAAAACTTTTTGGGTTAGTTTTTTGAATCCCTAGCAACTTTAATTTCATAGTCCCGTTTAGCTTTTCTTATTCCCTTTTAACGTCCCTCTTAATGTCAGTATACTGATTTATAAGATGACCCTCACCTCTTTTATGCGCCTATAAATTCCTTTCTTCTGCCCTAAAAGATATTTGAGCCTATTATTCATCCATTTTGGGTCATTTCTACTTGATCTAATTTCTTTATACGGGATAAATGTTCTTTGGGCAGCCTGTATAGTGTTAAGAAAACTGTCATATTGATACCTCTTCTTCACCCCAGTTCACAGTTGATAAGTGTTCTCTAAGTCCATTATAATCTGCTAAGCGAAAATCTGGGACCATTACTGAATTATCCTACTATCATACATCCATTCAATGCTAAAGGTAATTGACTTGTGGTCGCTTAAGCCGAGTTCCTCTGTAATTTCTAAATTATTAACAAGGGTTTCCTTTGCCAGAACCAAGTCAAGTAGGTTATTTCCCTTGAGGTTCTGTTACAAACTGCTTCAAAAAGCAATCCTGAACTACTTCTAAAAAGTCGTTAGATTCTAAATTCCCTGCCAATCGTATTAATCAACGTAATGTGCTATTTGATGCGTTTTTTTATGGCTGTGAACATGTCTGCAATTTCCGTATATTGGATGTCGTAATTTTTTCCCCAGAAATTGTCAAATATTGCAGCTACTATGAAATTATTTCCTGCATGGATCAGATGCAGAGGATCTGAGAGTTTGAAATAAGAACATGCAAGGAATTCCAAACAGGGCAACACATTGTACAAGAAAGGTATACAAAACCGACAATATGAAATTAAGACACATGTGCAACATCTGCGTATCTTTATAGTAAACGTTTCGCCATCCAGTGGCTTTATCAATACAAAATCCTAGGACACAATATGAAGAGAGAGAACTATATACAAAAGATGAGGTAATCAGTCCCCCGGCCTTGGAGTTGGTGTATTCAGCACCGTAGGTCTGGAATTATGAAGATC
>WNWK01058055.1:0-10561 GCA_009830355.1 Cherax destructor | reverse complement strand
AGACAGACAGATACAGACAGACAGGTTTGCGTAACAAATAAAGGGAAGCAGTGTAAGCTCGTCAAATGTCATCACTGTAATTAGTGGACTGATAAGAGATAAGACTACCCATACCCCTCATCAAATGTCACCAGTCATCATTAGTGGAGATCAGATGAGATAAGGCAGCGACACATATCTTACATAATGCTTCAAGGGAACTTTATTATTATTATTATTATTATTATTCGTTATTATTATTATTATTATTATTGTTATTATTATCATTATTATTCACTATCATTATTATTATTTTATGCGCTATCATTATTATTATTTTATACGCTATCATTATTATTATTATTTAAGTACAATTTCAGTACCTAATATTACTGTCAGAACAAAGATTGGCTATGAAATCACAAGAACTACTATAAATTGTAATTATCAGAACATAAAAATTATATAAAAATAATAAAAAAAGAGAAAAAAGGTATATCGGCAACAATTCTGCAAGCAGCAGGATTCCTGTTGCTGTCAGGTTAGCATCCAGTGCCAACTTCTCTGCCTCATATCTCGGTAAGTACTGACTCTAAAAATTTTTTTTATCCTATAACACTTAAAAAAATGTGCTCTTTATTTCTAGAAAAAAAAAGAAAAAAAAATTTCAAAATATTCGGGGCACTGGGCGTGCAAACGTATATATACGTCAGGACTGCTAAAGGGTTAAATCTCTGCACCAAATTCACCTTAAACCAGCAAATAGTAGAGTCTACAAGATTAGAGAATACACTGGACCTCATCTTCACCAACAATGATGATCTGATAAGAAATGTCATCATATCAAAAACAATATACAGTGGACCCCCGAGTAACGTACAAAATTCATTCTAGAAGCCTGCTCAAGTGCCATTACCGAACGAATTTACTCCCTTAAGAAATAATGTGAAGTAGGTTAGTCCATTTCAGACACCCAAAAATACACTTACAAAAGCACTTACAATATTATACTTACATAATTGTACGATTTGCGGGGTGTTCATTACTCGGAGGTCCACTGTACTCAGATCACAACATAATAGAGGTCCAGACATGTACGCAGGAAGCCCCACATTGACAAAATGTGATCAGTCGCAAGGGAGCCTTCTCCAAATTCAACATCAATAACAAAAACATAAGGTGGGACCAAGTAAACCAAATCCTAAATGATATAAACTGGGAAGATAGCCTAAGCATCACGGATCCTAACCTATGTCTAGAACAAATTAACTCTGTGGCACTTGAGGTTTGCTCAAGGCAAATTCCCTTAAGGAAAAGGAGAAGATGTAAACTAGAAAGAGAGAGGCGCTCCCTATACAGGCAAAGGCAAAGAATAACGGAGCGGCTACAAGAGGCCAATATATCTGAAATACGTACGGAGACACTGGTGAGAGAAATAGCAAACATCGAATTAAAACTAAAGGAATCTTACAGGAATCAAGAAATGCAGGAAGAACTAAAAGCCATAAATGAAATTGAAAGAAACCCAAAGTATTTCTTTTCTTATGTAAAATCAAAGTCGAGAACAACATCCAGTATTGGGCCCCTACTTAAACGGGATGGATCCTACACAGATGACAGCAGGGAAATGAGTGAGTTAATATATACAGCACTTGAGAAAAAAGAAGTCCCACTGGGAATCTTCATTGATCTACGCAAAGCTTTTGATACAGTCGACCATGATTTACTGCTCACAAAATTAGCACACTATGGTATAAGGGGGCACCCACTCAACTACCTAAATTCATACCTCACCAACAGAAGCCAATACGTGTACACAAATGGAGCGAACTCTTCCACACAACAAATTACAGTCGGAGTCCCTCAAGGAAGTGTCCTGGGGCCACTCCTATTCCTCATTTACATAAATGACCTACCGAATGCATCACAACTACTCAAACCAATTTTATTTGCAGATGACACAACATATGTCTTCTCTCACCCAAATCCAGTTATACTGGCCAACACTGTTAATGCCGAATTACAGAAAATATCAACAAGGATGACGACTAACAAGCTTACTCTCAATACTGACAAGACCTACTTCATACAGTTTGGAAGCAAAGCCACAAATGTTCCACTTAACATAACACTCAATGGTACACCCATCACAAGACTCACAGAGGGAAAATTCCTAGGAATCCACCTTGACAGTAGCCTTAAATTCCAAACACATATACAAATTTCCAAGAAAATCTCGAAGACAGTAGGCATATTATCAAAGATACGCTATTATGTACCTCAATCAGCTCTCCTTGCACTATATCATTCACTTATCTACCCGTATCTAACCTATGGAATCTGTGCATGGGGATCAACAACGCTAAATCACCTTAGACCACTCATAACACAACAAAAGGCCACAGTCAGAATGATAACAAATTCCCACTCTAGACAGCATACTCCACCAATATTCAAAAGTCTCAAACTACTCACCGTAAAGAACATTCATACTTACTCTTGTGCCTACTACATATATAAAACTTTACACTCTAATATAAGCCCTCTGCTCAAAATTCTCCTCACCAACTTTAATAGGACCCATGACCACAACACAAGACACAGATCACTTTTTGATATACCCCGTGTTCATATCAACCTATGTAAAAATTCTATGCACATAAAGGGCCCCAGAATCTGGAATTCATTACCAGTAAATATTAAGATAATCTTGTCTGAAAATCAATTTAAGATTCAACTCAAAAACCACCTACTCACTCAAAACTAAATGATCATACTATAAACTACTTTGAAAAATGCTCATTATTACTTTCCTATACGATAATCTCAATTTTTAATAATATGTTACTATTATGTTACCCCCTACTCATATTATAAGTTAATGTCAAAAATGCTCAATGTTATTTTCCTTAAGATAATCTCAATTCCATATTATCATTCAAGAATCTTAACACCTGTAACAATCTAATATCATTATATAATAATTTAAACAGTAAAATTTCATCATATTGTAATTTTGAAAATAATTTTTAACTAGAATAAACTCAATAAATTTCTCTAATATTAAGTACATAGTCTTTAAGGACTAGAATAAGCTGCCCCTAATGCCATGGCATGTCAGTGGCTCTCCTTGCACTCAATTTACATTGTAACTACCGATACCTATGTAATCTGCAATGAAATAAAATTTGTTTGTTTGTTTGTTTGTAAAGTCCCAGTATGATCAGTTTTTAGCGAGCCGCTAACCAGACTGAAAGTCGAAGACCTAAATGAATTGTTTATGAGAGTGCCTCAGAACTTGGTAGACGCAAGCCTATCTGACATTACCCTGACGTCAAATGACTTCGAAAAGGTAATAAATGACATGCCCATGCACTCCGCTCCAGGCCCAGACTCATGGAACTCAGTGTTTATCAAGAACTGCTAGAAGCCCCTACTATCACGTGCTTTTAACATCCTATGGAGAGGGAGCATGGACACTAAGTTCGTCCCGCAGTTACTAAAGACAACAGACATAGCCCCACTCCACAAAGGGGGCAGTAAAGCAATAGCAAAGAACTACAGACCAATAGCACTAACATCCCATATAAAAAATCTTTGTAAGGGTTCTAAGAAGCAAGATCGCCACTCATCTAGATACCCATCAATTACACAACCCAGGGCAGCATGGGTTTAGAGCAGGTCGCTCCTGTCTGTCCCAACTACTGGACCACTACGACAAGGTCCTGGATGCTCTAGAAGACAAACAGAATGCAGATGTTATATACACAAACTTTGCAAAAGCCTTTGACAAGTGTGACCATGGTGTAATAATACACAAAATGTGTGATAAAGGAATAACAGGAAAAGTTGGTAGATGGATCTATAATTTCCTAACAAGTAAAACACAAAGAGTAAGGTCTGAGGCGGCTACAGTGAAAAGCTCTATTCCACAAGGCACAGTACTCGCTCCCATCCTGTTCCTCATCCTCATATCGGACATAGACATGGATATAAGCCACAGTGCAGTGTCTTCCTTTGCAGATGACACCCGAATCTACATGACAGTGTCCACCGTTGAAGACACTGCAAGACTCCAAGCAGACATCAACCAAATCTTTAAATGGGCTGCAGAAAACAATATGAAGTTCAATGATGAGAAATTTCAATTATGTACTCGGACTACAAAACAAATTCCAACACCACAATAGAGCGAAAAACTAATGTCAAAGACCTGGGAGTGATCATGTCAGAGGATCTCACCCCCAAGGACCATAACACCATAGCAATCGCATCTGCTAGAAAAATGACAGGATGGATAATGAGAACCTTCAAAACCAGGGATGCCAAGCCCATGTTGACACTTTACAGATCGCTTGTTCTATCTAGGCTGGAATATTGCTGCACACTAACTGCACCTTTCAAGGCAGGTGAAATTGCTGACCTAGAAAATGTACAGAGAACCTTCATGGCACGCATAACTGCGATAAACCACCTCAATTACTGAGAACGCTTGAAGTTCCTAAACCTGTACTTCCTAGAACGCAGGAGGGAGAGGTACATTATTATATACACTTGGAAAATTCTCTAGGGATTAGTACCAAACTTGCACATGAGAGTCACTACCTACGAAAGCACAAGACTCGGCAGATGATGTAACATCCCCCAATGAAAAGCAGGGGTGCCACTAGCACGTTGAGAGACAACACAATAAGTGTCAGGGGCCCAAGACTGTTCAACTGACACCCAGCATACATCAGGGGGATCACCAACAAACCCCTGGCTGTCTTCAAGCAGGCACTGGACAGGCACCTAAAGTCTGTACCTGACCAGCCAAGCTGTAGTTCGTACGATGAACAGCGTGCAGCCAGCAGTAACAGCCTGGTTGATCAGGCTCTGATCCAACATGAGGCCTGGTCACAGACAAGGCCACAGGGGCATTGACCCCTGGAACTCTCTCCAGGTATACTCCAGGTATACCTACTGAGCAGTGCTGCTGACTACACTACCTGCTGAGCAGTGTTGCTGACTACACTGCCTGCTGAGCAGTGTTGCTGACTACACTGCCTGCTGAGCAGTAACTGCTGACTACACTGCCTGCTGAGCAGTAACTGCTGACTACACTGCCTGCTGAGCAGTAACTGCTGACTACACTGCCTGCTGAGCAGTAACTGCTGACTACACTGCCTCCTGAGCAGTAACTGCTGACTAAACTACTTGCTGAGCAGTAACTGCTGACTACACTACCTGCTGAGCAGTAACTGCTGACTACACTGCCTGCTGAGCAGTAACTGCTGACTACACTGCCTCCTGAGCAGTAACTGCTGACTAAACTACTTGCTGAGCAGTAACTGCTGACTACACTACCTGCTGAGCAGTAACTGCTGACTACACTACCTGCTGAGCAGTAACTGCTGACTACACTACCTGCTGAGCAGTTTTGCTGACTACACTACCTACTGAGCTGTAACTGCTGACTACACTTCCTGGTGAGCTGTAACTGCTGACTACACTACCTGCTGAGCTGTAACTGCTGTCTACACTACCTGCTGAGCAGTTTTGCTGACTACACTACCTGCTGAGCAGTAAATGCTGACTACACTACCTGGTGAGCAGTAACTGCTGACTACACTACCTGCTGAGCAGTAACTGCTGACTACACTACCTGCTGAACAGTAACTGCTGACTACCCTACCTGCTGAGCAGTAACTGCTGACTACACTACCTGCTGAGCAGTAACTGTTGACTACACTACCTGCTGAGCAGTGTTGCTGACCACACTACCTGCTGAGCAGTGTTGCTGACCACACTACCTGCTGAGCAGTGTTGCTGACCACACTACCTTCTGAGCAGTGTTGCTGACCACACTACCTGCTGAGCAGTGTTGGTGACTACACTAACTGCTGAGCATTAATATTATTATAATCAAATAGAAGCGCTAAACCACAGGGGTTATACAGCAACTGCTGAGCAGTGTTGCTGACCACACTACTTGCTGAGCAGTGTTGCTGAGTACACTACCTGCTGAGCAGTAACTGTTGACTACACTACCTGCTGAGCAGTGTTGCTGACCACACTACCTGCTGAGCAGTGTTGCTGACCACACTACCTGCTGAGCAGTGTTGCTGACCACACTACCTGCTGAGCAGTGTTGTTGACCACACTACCTGCTGAGCAGTGTTGTTGACCACACTACCTGCTGAGCAGTGTTGTTGACCACACTACCTGCTGAGCAGTGTTGCTGGCTACACTACCTGCTGAGCAGTGTTGCTGACCACACTACCTGCTGAGCAGTGTTGGTGACTACACTACCTGCTGAGCAGTGTTGCTGACCACACTACCTGCTGAGCAGTGTTGCTGACCACACTACCTGCTGAGCAGTGTTGCTGACCACACTACCTGCTGAGCAGTGTTGGTGACTACACTAACTGCTGAGCAGTGTTGCTGACCACACTACCTGCTGAGCAGTGTTGGTGACTACACTAACTGCTGAGCAGTGTTGCTGACCACACTTCTTGCTGAGCAGTGTTGCTGAGTACACTACCTGCTGAGCAATAACTGTTGACTACACTACCTGCTGAGCAGTGTTGCTGACCACACTACCTGCTGAGCAGTGTTGACACACTACCTGCTGAGCAGTGTTGGTGACTATACTACCTGCTGAGCAGTGTTGCTGGCTACACTACCTGCTGAGCAGTGTTGCTGGCTACACTACCTGCTGAGCAGTGTTGTTGACCACACTACCTGCTGAGCAGTGTTGATGACCACACTACCTGCTGAGCAGTGTTGGTGACCACACTACCTGCTGAGCAGTGTTGCTGACCACACTACCTGCTGAGCAGTGTTGGTGACTACACTAACTGCTGAGCAGTGTTGCTGACCACACTACCTGCTGAGCAGTGTTGGTGACTACACTAACTGCTGAGCAGTGTTGGTGACTACACTACCTGCTGAGCAGTGTTGGTGACTACACTAACTGCTGAGCAGTGTTGGTGACTACACTACCTGCTGAGCAGTGTTGGTGACTACACTAACTGCTGAGCAGTGTTGGTGACTACACTACCTGCTGAGCAGTGTTGGTGACTACACTAACTGCTGAGCAGTGTTGGTGACTACACTAACTGCTGAGCAGTGTTGGTGACCACACTACCTGCTGAGCAGTGTTGGTGACTACACTAACTGCTGAGCAGTGTTGGTGACTACACTACCTGCTGAGCAGTGTTGGTGACTACACTAACTGCTGAGCAGTGTTGCTGACCACACTACTTGCTGGGTCCTGGATGCTGGTGTTGGGTGTTAAGGTTCAGTCTTGCTCGAGTAACACTCACAACATTCTTCACAAAATTGTATAAAATACCGACAGGTTGAAGATTAAGACACATGTACAACAGTTGGGTGTATTCATTGATGAAACGTTTCGCCCACACAGTAGGCTTCTTCAGTCAAATACAAAGGCAGCAGTAGTAGTGAAATAAGTCACTTTGTCTTGACTTTTTTTGGGGGGTTATCCTGGGTGATCTACATATATGCTGCTATGTATGATAATTTGTGTAACTGTATTTATGTGTATCTGCACCTGAATAAACTTACTATGATGTAATCAGACCATCAACATTGGAGAAAAAGTATTTAAGAACATAAGAAAGAAGGAACACTGCAGCAGGCATACTGGCCAATGCAAGGCAGGTCCAATCTCCCTCCGGCTTAAGACAATGCCCCGACCTAGCCAGGTCAGGTTACATTCACTTAAGGAAGGAGCACGGCATCCGACCTAGTAGCACAAACTAGTCAGGTCCAACTCACACCCACCCGCACCCACTCATATATTTATCTAGCCTAGCATGGACCCCAATGGAAATAAGTCACTCTGTCTGACTTTTTGGGTTATCCTAGGTTTTCTACATATACCTGAATAAACTTACTTACTTACTAAAACTACAGAACGTTTTAGCCTCTAAAACTGTACTCGGGAGTTTGTTCCACTCATCGACAACTCTATTACCAAACCAATGCTTTCCTATATCCTTCCTGAATCTGAATTTATCAAACTTATTCATATTCAAATTCTTTATTTCTAGTAATATACAAGGTGGGGTGTACTTATAATTATACATTTTATGAAGTAGATATTACAAGATGGCCAATAATATGCCTAGGTATGCCTAGGCTTTTCAGGCAGTCTTATGATAGGTCTTACTCAATAGCGACACAATGATTATACAGATAGTAAGGTTAGGTAATTGTAGTGATTAACTAGGTTTACAAAATTGAGGTACTGAAATATAAACATTTAAGAATTTAACAATTAGTTTATATATTAATGGTAAAGGTGATGTATTGGCATAATACAGTTTCTATATTGGAGTGTCTTAGGCAAACTTATGACTAGCTTAAGAATTATGAAGCAATAGTTGCATTAGAATTTTGGTTAGTCCTGTGCAAATTAAGGGGAATCACAGATATCAATAAGTGTATTTTGCTGTGGATTTGTGCAAGATAAAGTAGTTTTCATGTGGAATCACAGATATCAATAAGTGTATTTTGCTGTGGATATGTGCAAGATAAAGTAGTTTTCATGTGGTTAGCTACCGGTTGGGTGCGTAAGTGAGATAAGATGTTTTTTAACGGTGCTTTTGAAAATGGAGGTTGTGTCTGCAGTTCTAGAGTTTCAGGCAGGGAGTTCCAGATTTTAGGCCCTTTTATGCGCATTGAATTTTTGTATAGATTTAGTCGGACACGGTGAATGTCAAAGAGATGTTTATGTCTGGTATTATGTCTATGGGTCCCGTTGTCGAAAATATTGGGTATTTTTCTGAAAGGTTATACTCGATAGCTTTTCTAATGTGAATATTCTTAATGTGTGGCTGTTGGTTCGTATTTTTCTTGAGATGAAGACAGAACCATCCCGACAGTCGCGTGGGTAAGCGGAGATGGGTCATGCGAGGGCAGTGAGCTGTCTGTCTCGTGGGATAATTATTATTATTATAATCAAAAAGAAGCGCTAAACCACAGGGGTTATACAGCACTGTAGGTTATTGTAGGATGCAGGGAGAGTGGGTTGTAAGAGGGAGATGGACGATTAGTAGGGTATGGAGTGCAAGATGACGGTGGATAGTGCAGGGATGGAGGGTAGCAAGAGATCGAGGTAGAAGGGAATGAGGGAGGTGCTAGAGGTATAATCTTCAGAGTTTGTGTAGTAAGTCAGTTTCTGTCAAAAAGTCAATGAGAGAGTCAGGATTAAAGGAGGGTCCATCTGCAAGAAGGGAAGGTAAAGAAAGGGCCGCAGAGCGAAGACGTCGTTGGAGGTAAATTCTGCGTGCTCGTTGATAGTGGGGGCAGTCCAACAGGATATGTCGAACAGACACTGAAACCTGACAATGCTCACAGATGTTACAAAATGACACGATATCTATTAGTAATAGACATCTCCAGTGAACACTAGAAAGGATAGCCCTTCTAGCATCCAGCCTGTTACTGGGCTTTTGCAACAAAGTCAGTATCCTGGTTCAGTTATCCGACATAATATATAGCTTAAGAGGATTGCAACTGATAGGGTACTAACCAAACAGATATAATTAAAGGTTTATTATTAACAAAGTGAGAAAATCTAGGGTAGCAAAGTAAATCAAATATAAAGATATTAATTAAGACATCAATTATGAGGTTAATTAGGAGGGTAGCTCCTACACTGCTCTCATATACAATAAGTCTGTGCTGAGGGCACATATATATAAATGACTCAGAAGTACCATCAGGTACAATGTCAGTAATTACAATAATATATACAAATAAGAATAAATGTGTGTATGAGTGTGCTCCCGGTAACTCTAAGACTCGACTCAACCAGTGTACGACTGAACGTCTCTTAAGCTAGCTGCTCTAACAAACTGACAATCAGAACAGCTTGATTGTCCAGTAAAATGACCAATTCACAGAACAGCAATATAACAGGCAACAGCAACACAGCGCCAGGAACAAGGAGATAGAAAATCGACCCTAACTGGGGACCATCAGTAGATCCTCCAAAACAGTCACAAAACTCCCTTTCTACTGAAGCTAGGTTCAGCATAAACAATCCCAAACTGTGGCGGTGCACAGATGCCTTATCGAATTAGGTCCAGAGCTATAGCTTGAGACCTGAGTTTTATAAGAGTGTCAATGGGACACACAACCCAGAACAACGTCGAAAAACACTGTCTAGACTATTCTCTGTGAACAGAGTTACACAGAGTTCTGAGAAGTATGATCCGTCTCACCATCGAATGCATACTCTACCCAACAGAGTCTAATGTCGAGAAAACAAGGAGTTAGGTGTTGACTCGACGAGGGTCAACAGGCCAGAGAGAGAGAGAGGGAAGAGGAACAACCACCCAGCTCAGGTGTGTTCAGCGACTGACTCCTCCCAGCAACTAGACGCCGGCAGTATAACCATTCATCTACAGTATAACAGTAGTTTGCCAACTCCAAGGCAGTTACGACACTCAAGTACAATATAAAATATCACATCCTACCTAATAAATATAGCTAAGTCAAATAGGTCAAATAATAGTCTAATAATAGTATAAAGCAAGATATTAACGATTTAGCTATTATCGAGAATATC
>WNWK01058054.1:0-10561 GCA_009830355.1 Cherax destructor | reverse complement strand
CCCCACTAGTGAAACTGGGTTTGACCATAACTTGGGCAATAGTTTTATCAATGGAGTCGTAGAAAAATCCCCCCTTTGTCCACATCTTTCACTACAAAAAAATTTTTGGCTTGCCCCTCATGTTTCTGTATTTGTTGACGAAGGTTCTGAAAGCAAATATCTTTCAATGAAGATACCCAAAATTGTATATGTTTTTTTCGTATCACAAAGACCCGTATAGGTCATTTAGCAAAAAGAAAAGTGTGGACCCAATCCTCTCTTCCTAATCACGGCCCTCCCCGACTGGTGATACAGATATTAAAAATCAAGCCCTAAGCTGCTGCAACAGTAGGGTGATGCGACCCAGACAACCCATCGATAATGTCCGGAGGATATAGAGTTGTGCTCGCTAATCTTATGAATGTGAAGGGCCTGGCACTCTCGACCCCTTCCTGTCGATGGTCAGGGAAGCTGATCAGTTGTGAAGCAGGGATATGGCAGCTCTGGGTGGACTTAACCCGAGCCGCCCCCCCCCCACTGCAATTTAATGGCATAAGTAAATTTGTGTGCTGCAAATGTACAAAAAATCAAACACCCCTATAATTATTTATTTTAAAAAAATCTAAAAAAATATTAATTGTAAATTTTAGTATAAAATTTTGACAGAGGAAAATAAAATTGCCCCCAATAAAAGTTTTTTCTTGTCATCTCATAAATTTTGTTGAAAGGCGGCCGGCTAGATCCCCCTTTCTAGAAAACTTGGAACATCTTTGGAACATACATTTCTTCGAAAAAAATGGGAAGAAGTTTGTATAACGAAGTATGCAATAATCCGAACAGCTGTTCCCATAACTGATTTTCCTGGATTTCTTGCTCTTTTTCTGCAAATTTCAAGCTCCTGGTTATTTATTTTCAAACGAAAGGCCTAGAGCTAAAAAATTTAACTCCCTTTGGATATTTTGCATAATGAAGTAAGTATAACGCCACTGGAAATCAAGTTTCCCTTCTGAAGGGGGCATCGGGGGTCAGGTAATCCACAGTATACTGAATGACAACCGAAACACTAGCTAATCCACAGTATACTGAATGACAACCGAAACACTAGCTAACCCACAGTATACTGAATAACAACCGAAACACTGCTAACCCAAAATACTGAATAACAATCGAAACACTAGCCCCAAACCCCCAGTATACGAATGACAACCAAAAAATAGCTAACCCACAGTATACTGAATAACCCCAAACATAGCTATGTTATTTTAAAAATTCCCATAAACCCTTCGTATTACCAAAAACTTTACCCCCCGTTACAGTTTAAGGGGGTTTTTTTTCCCCGATATTAAGTAGCCCCATATTGTGGTTTAAAAAATTTTACAACATCAAACATTTTTATTTTATGATAATTTCAAATTGTTTAAAAAAATTTTTTTTTTTGTGAAGTCAGTGCCTTATGAAGCTAAAAATAATATCTTTGGGTAGTAAGAATCGATACACCTTCATTAAATTTCAAGATCAACTGAAGACCCCAAGTTTGGCTGAAATTTAGACCCGGGGCCAGGGGTTTTTGGGGGAATTTGGGGTTTTAAAACAAGTGACCCCGGGGTCTTGGCTATAAATTAACTGTTTTACCAGTCAAGTCTATTTAAACACAAAAAAAAAAATTTAAAAAAAAAATTTCAGCGTATAGGAGGAGGGGTTGATTCACCCCGGAAAAATTTTTCCCCGCCCGGGGGGTTTTCCAGATGGCGACCCCCGGGGGCCCGGGTCCCGACGTGGGAGTATCAGGCCCCATGTCTCCCATGGGAGGGGGGGCCCCTCGGCGGGGCCAAAAGGGGCCCCCCCCTAGCCACATTCCCCACCAACGAGGCATGGAGGTAGATAGATGCAGGCCCCTTTTTTTCCCCCCGTCCCCAACGGGAAGGGCAGGCTTGACTCAGATGGTGGCAGGCTTACGAGCTGCAGATGGTAGGGAAGCTCTTTAAAAAACAGGGGGACCTACCCTTCCCTAAAAGGGGTGGGCATGGGATCGACCTTCAGCGTATATTTTGTATTCCAGTGTTATTCAAAGCTGTGTGGTAAACTACTAGGGTGTTATCCTAGTGCCGTTATTTCACCTTTATTTCGTCTTCTTTTTTTTTGTCTTCTTTCTTTTTTATTATTATATTAACATATTTATAAGGCATGCTCTATTGAGCGTCCCCCCAAAGGGGGGGATTTTTTCTTGTCTTGCCACAAGCACCTTTCCCCTACCTCATAATCTAAAGTATCCTGCTATTTTTGGGAAATAAAACTAACAGTATTCCCGGGGTTTTTATAATTCCCTCATTCTCCCCCAGAATTCCCCCCGCCAATGACTTGCAGGAAATGACTGTATTGTCTGAACATGGGGAATTTTTTTATGTTAAAAAAATTCGCCCTGAAAAATAACTTATCATAGGTTTTGTAAATGATGACTCGATCATTGCCATGATGGGGCTTTTAAATCGGGATCATTCTTAAATCTGTCTCAGGGCCATTGGGCCCGTTTAATGTCTATGTTAAACCATTTTTAAAAATTTATGTTAAAAAAAAAACCCGTATGGGTTATTCAGCACAAAAAGTTTGGGGAACACGCTCTACTGTCCGCTAATCATGATGAAAGATCCACCTCCAGTCAGGCTTCAGTCTCCTTGTGGATGAGAAACGATTTAGTTTTAGGGCCCTGGCTTGCGGACGATGCTTTTTTTAGGATGAAACTGACTCACGAAATCGTAATGAGACGATTGCAAAAAACCATACCACGGGGGGGGTTTTGAACCCGCGGTCTCAATCTCAAAACTTTTTGGGTTTTCTTATTGTGAACTAGTGCCCCCCCGGGTTTTAACGTGGCATCGAAGTTAGTTGTTGCTCCTATTTCAAAAATATAACATCAGAGATGATAAAGGGAATGATTGTGCGGGGGGAACGGGAAAGAACAACCATTCCCCAATTCGACTGGAATAACAGAAACGTGCTTTATGGAGATCAACCGGGTTCACTAAGGGATAGTCATCTTTTTACTAATGCCATCTCACACCCCAAGCAAGCACTAACAATTTTTTCCCGAACTTTTCCCCACATCAAACAATAACATAAAAAAAAAAGGAACACTGCAGTAGAAACCCCTGCCCCTGCGTGGGGGGGGCCAATTCTCCCACCTGCGCCAAAGTTAACCCGTCAGGTCACCCTTCACTTTTGGGGGGGCACGGCATCTGGGCCCAGTAGCACAAAAAAAAATTTTTTCCCCCCATTCCGTGTGCCCATCGGAAGCCCCTTCTGAAATCCATATACACAATATCATATTCAATCCCTGATCTACCTCCTCTAACACCTTAGTGAAAAAAAAAAGTAAATTCGTAAGACAGGAACGCCCCTTTGTAAAAACCCTGTGAGATTCATTAATCAATTTATGCCTTTCAAGATGGCCAATTGTCACGCAATTATTGATTCCATAAATTTTTTCCCAAATATAGGTCTATAGTTCGAAGCTAAGGCCCCGTCACCTGCCTTGTAAATAGGTTTTAAATTTGCCTTTTTTCCCCTTTTCTGGTACTATCCAGTTTAAATGATATATTGAAAAGATTAGCTAAAGGTTTGCCCAAGTTCCTCTTTACTTTCCCTTTTTAAAAACCCCTTTCAAACAGTTCATCAAGGCCTGGGGATTTGTTTTTTTAATTTTTTATTTGTCTGAGGACCATGTCACTGAAGCTCTCTCACACCCCAAAAAACCCCTTTTTTATGTCCCTAAAAAGAAAAAATTTTCTAATGCTCTAAATATAAAACAGTAGTAATTTTTTCTCACAAATTTCATTCACTGGTTACTCCCCCCAAAATTAACATTTACCTATGCTCTTTAAACCCCCTTTGTTAAATAAAGGACACAAATGCAACTAATGTGAATTTTTTTTGGCAACGTTTCGCTCTCCGGAGCTTTTTCGCCGTTACAAGCGATAATGGACATAGTGGGTTTATATATACTCTCAAAGTGGGGGGAAATCTAGTGGTGGTAGTAGTAGTGATATTAGTAGTAGTAGTAGTAATACAATAGGTAGAACAATCAATATGCACATGAGTAAAGGTGATAAAACAAATACTAGGAGTAGTATAACAATAGGTTAGACAAATATTTCTACTGGAGGTTGAAATATTGAAGGCCTGTAAGTGTTCACATCTACGATGTGCTTGTGTTGAATTAGCAGGAGAGACTATGTGATGGTAGGGTTTTACTGTTTTCCAGGAGAAGTTGCTTGCTAAGACTTCAGAGATGGTGAAGCTGCCTTTGTTTGTTTAATTGTGTTAGAAACAGAGATAAGTGCTGATTCAAGGCATTTGCGTCTACGGAAATTAATTTCTTTGATTACTAGTCAGGCGTCTTTGAATTTCATGAGATGATTGTTGGAATTTCGGTGTTGTACGCAGGCGTTGTTCAGGTTATCGTTTCTGCATGCATTAATGTGTTCATTGATGCGTGTTTCGGGTTCCTTGCTGTTTTCTCCTACATAAATTCTGTCGCAGCCTCCACAGGGTATAGTGTAGACCCCTGCGTTCATGGTGCTTGGATTTAGTCTTGGTTAGATCGCTTAATAGAAGTACTGGAAGCGATGGCGACTCTAGTGTTAGCTTGTGCAAATACTTTAGAAATGTTGGATGCAACCTGGCTGTTGGGAAGAATTATGACTGTTTGGAGTGGTGTTGATGCGTGGAGAATTAATGATCTGAAGAGCTCTTTTCTTACGTCTTTGATGAAAAGGAAGGAAAATGTAACTCAGTGAAAGGTTTGGTGATGTATGTACATTCCTCGTAAAGAAACTCAGGACTACAAATTCAGTAGCTCTTAGGAAGAATCCGATGATGATGCCTCTTTTGGTCTTAGTATCTTGACTGGAATAGAAATTGTGTGAGATCATTTTTATTTGTAGGTTTCCGGTAAACTTGAAATCTTAGGTTGTTATCTACTTTACAGCGGATGAGGACGTCTAGAAAGGAGTAGTTTGTCATTGGACTCTTCTTCTAGTGTAAACTGGATCGCCGGTTCAACTGCGTTGAGCCTTGCCTGAAGATTCCGTACATCAAAACGTTGGGAGTTTTACGAGGACGTCGTCTACGTAACGTAACCAAGTGACGCTTGAGGGGATGATGTTGGCAGAAGTGTTCAGCCTCTAGGTGTTCCATGTACAAGTTAGCTAAGACGGCACTGATGGGGACTATGCCCATGCCGTATGTTTGTTTGTAGAGCCTGTTATTGAAAAGAAAAACAGTTGAAATTAACACCCCAGAGTTCAATAAGGTCAACAAAATCTCCTTGAGGTAGAAGGTTAAGGTCTGATTGACTTTACGTCGTAGAACCTCGATGGCTTGTGTGGTAGGTACTTTAGTGAAGAGGAAGTCACGTCCAAACTGCTTAGTTTCTTGTTTCGGATGGAGAGATTTCGGATGCGGTTGAGAAGGTCGCCTGAATGTTTAGATAGGTGGGGGCTGATGGTCCCCAGAAGGCAGGAAAAGATGTTTGGCAAGAACTCCGGCTAGTTTGTGTGGTGCACTGCCTATACCTGATGTGATTGGTCTGAGGAATATTATGCTTATGGGTCTTGGATAAGCCATACATGTGTGCTGGTTTAGAGTTGCTGGGTATCAAGTACAGAAGTTTCTTTCCTTCACTGGTGCGTTTCAGTATTTGTCTGGTTTATATAGGAAATCTAGTGAGTGTTTCCCACTGTTGTGTGTTGATGGGTTCGTAAGTGGATTGGTCATTCAAAAGGTCCATCATTTTGGTGTTGTATTCACTACGGTGGTAGTACCAGCGACTCCACCTCCTTTGTCTATTTGGCAGTGGTGACGATAATATTTGGGTCGTTAGCAAGGCCCTTCAGAGCATTTAAATATATCGCCTGGGAAGATTAGTAGAAGAAGGTTCACATAAAGCTGCGGTGAGGATGCCCTGTATATAACCCTTCTGGAAGTTGCTGTCACTGTGTCTGTGGTTT
The DNA here is from genome assembly GCA_009830355.1 of Cherax destructor. Taxonomy (NCBI): domain Eukaryota; kingdom Metazoa; phylum Arthropoda; class Malacostraca; order Decapoda; family Parastacidae; genus Cherax; species Cherax destructor. Next base: position 4,577 of record WNWK01058054.1, on the reverse strand, counting down.
CTGGTGACTAAATTCAGTTGATAGTTTGGTTTTCGTATGTTAGTGGTAAATTTGAGACCCAGACTGAGCGCTTGTTTCTCGTAGTCAGTTAAGGTGCGTGATGATAAGTTATTTATCAAGGAATCTCTTCCCATTTCCTTCCATCAGACTAGATTTGCAGAAACCTGCAAATGTCACGAAGAATGATCTCACACTTCTATTCCAGTCAAGATACTAAGACCAAAGAGGCACCATCATCGGATTCTTCCTAAGAGCTTACCGAATTTGTAGTCCCTGAGTTTCTTGATGAGGAATGTACATACATTCACCAAACCTTCACTGAGTTACATTTTCCTTCCTTTTTCATCAAAGATTGCAAGAAAAGAGCTCTTCAGATCATTAATTCTCCACGCATCAACACCACTCCAAACAAAGTCATAATTCTTCCCAACAGTCAGGTTGCATCCAACATTTCTAAAGTAATGTTTGCACAAGCTAACACTAGAGTCGCCATCGCTTCCAGTACTTCTATTAAGGATCTAACCAAGACTAAATCCAAGCACCATGAACCAGTCAACACAGGGGTCTACACTATACCCTGTGGAGGCTGCGACAGAAATTTATGTAGGAGAAACAACGAGGAACCTCGAAACACGCATCAATAGACACATTAATGCATGCAGGAAACGATAACCTGAACAACATGCGTACAACACCAAAATTCCAACAATCATCTCATGAAATTCAAAGACGCCCGACTAGTAATCAAAGAAACTAATTTCCGTAGACGCAAATGCCTTGAATCAGCACTTATCTCTGTTTCTAACACAATTAAACAAAACAAGAGCAGCTTCACCATCTCTGATAACTCTATGACTGAAGAAATACTTCCTAACATCGCTATGAATTGTATAAATAGATTCAGTTTATTATATTTAGTTATTCCCCAATGGCCTAGTGGTTAGCACATCCTTCTGCAGATTTATAACTCCAAGCGTCGCGGGTTCGAGCCGCCGGTATCCTGTTTGGTTGATGGGTTGAACATAATGGACGTCGAAGTACTTGGTTACTATCACCCTCTTCTGGCAGCCCCCCCACGATTGGCAGATCGTGATATCATCTAAGTCGGTTTGTGCTGATGAGGGATGAACCTCACATTTTTTTTTCACTTTTTGGTTGGGACCTTACTAGGCGGGGCCCCAGGGGCCCCCCAAAATAATAATTAAGTACTTAGGAAGAACCCCTGCTTCACAAGACCCCAAAGTATTGGTGACGAACAAATAAAAGCCCCCGAAGTCCAAGCACTGTCCTTCATGGATATAGTTTTTTTTTTCCCCGGGCTCACGGACCCCTTTGGCATCAGCCGCTGGTTCACCATCAGGATAAAAGGTTTTTTGCAGATAACAAGGAAAAAAAACCAGGTCGGAAATGTTAAATGAATTAAAAAGACATGTCACTTCCGCACGATCCACCCCCCAAAACGTATTGACGAAAGTGAAGAAACATCATCTACTAGATGCAGATAAAGTTTTTTAAAAACGTCCACGGGAAAGTGAGATCCCCTCACCCCCCACCAAAAAAAATTGAGAATCTGAATGATCAGAGAGAAACCCCAAAAGATCATTGCCCAAAGAGTAATGTGCTGAAGAGAAAAAATGAGATGGGGAGAAAAATGAGAGAGGGGGGGAGAGAATGAGAGACTGGGAGAGAATGAGGGGGAGGGGGGGAGAGAATGAGAGAGTGGGGGGGGGAATGAGAGAGTGGGGAGAGAATGAGAGGGGGGGGAGAAAAAAGGAGGGGGGGACAGAATGAGTGGAGAGAGAAAAAAGGGGAGGGAGAGAGAAAATGAGAGAGATTTTATTATAATCAAAAGAAGCTCTAAACTGCAAGGGTCACAGCGGGGGCAGGGAGGATGCGGGGAAGTTGGTAGTGAGGGAGGGGATGATTATTGGGTTATAGAGTGCAAGGGGGAGTGGATAGTGGGGAAGGGGGAGCAAAATTATACAAGGGACTGGGGGGAGTGCAGGGGAAAATTTTTTCGATTTTTGTAGAAGTCGTTGCTGTCAAAAAGTCAACAAGAGAGCTTTTTAAAAAGGGGGGTCCATCTGCGGGGGGAAGGAAAAAAAAAGGGGCAGCAGAGCAAACGCCGTTGGGGTAAATTCTGCATCTGTTGATAGTGGGGGCAGTCCAACAGAATATGGCGAACAGACACTGGAACCTGACAATGCTCACATAGAGGACGGGGAGCCTCCCCATGAGATCCCCGGGAGAAGGGCCGAGTGGGGCCCGGGAAAGGGGCGGGAGGTAGCCCCAAACCCCCGAAGGGACAAGAAGAAGGAAAACCCCTTGACCAGTTTAAAGAATGAAGTTTGTTTTTAGCAGGTCAGACCAACGTTTTTGCCAAGGGGGGAAAGGGGTGGGAGCAATGCCCAAAAAAATAGTCCGTGAATGGAACCCCTTATATGAAACGGGAAGGTCGTGGGGGCCCCGGGCAGCAGTGTTGCCTGTTCATTCCCCTTTACGCAACAGACCGGGGACCCAAAAAAAGACAATTTTTTTGTGTTTTAGAATCGGCGAACCAAAGGTGGATGAAGAACGGGGGGATGGGGTTTATCAAATTTTCGGATAGCCTGTAAACACTAAGGGGGCTGGGAAAAGACCACAAATGGTGACACAGGATAGATGAAAAAGGGAAAAAATGCCACAAGGTGGGGAAAACCAACCCTTTTAAAAAACTAAAAAAGGGGGAAAAAATTTTCCCTTTCCCCATTTTTTTGGGGAAAAACTGTCAAAAACCCCCAAACTTGGGGCCCTCGGTGTCCGCTGGCAAGGAAAATGGAAAGATCTAGAAAAAAGGGGAAGCCCGGAGGTAGTTGGGCCACCCTGGCAGTGGGAAAAAAACAGAAGGACAGCAGGAACTTCCCCCAAAGGGGGGGGAAAAGTGGGGCTAGATGAACATAGAAAGGGGGAGCTGAAAAAAGACAAGAGGAATGTAGACGAAGGGGCGGGAACAAATAAAGAGCGTCTACTAACACCCCGTGACATCCCATATATGGAAGGATTGGGGGGCATGAGAGGCGGGGAATAAACAAGGGAAGTGCATCCGGCGATCGGCCAAGGGTGGAATGTTCGCTTTTAAAAGAAAGGGCCCCCAAATGGGAAAAAACGAAAAACACCAAGGCATAAATGTAATCCCTGGTGATGGATGGGATTAAGGATGGAAAGAGTAGCAGGGGGGGCCGAAATATCTGGTCCCCATAATCGAGTTTCGATAAAAGTGGGGGGTTTTAAGGAGGTTCAGCCCAGACAATTTTTTCAGAGAGATAAGTGAGGTTTAGGACAATCGGGGGTCAAACAGGAGAGAGAAACTTGACCGATCATTCTGGGAAGGAGCCATATAGGTACAATGGATGATCAGAGACCAGAACGTCTAGGGAAAGTAATTTGGTGATTTTTTCTACTAGAAAATTTAAACTGTGGGGGCCCCTTTTGGGAAAACCCCTTTAGGCATGCTGGGGGGGAAAATGCAATGAGGTGACAGTCAGCACCTAAAAGTTGGAAAGTATAAATAAAACCCCACCAAATTTTGGGGTGGGAGAAAGATGCCAGATTATTTATAGCAAGGAGAAAAGGTTTTGCCCCCAAAACATCCCTGGTGGACACCTTCCCGCTTGGGTAAACTCCGGGAAAGCACATTACTAACCCGGGCACGGAAATGTTTTCAATTAAGAAGGCCTTAAGGAAAAAAGGTAGGGCCCGGGGGCCCCCGGGGGGCCTGGGAAGATATTATACCCAAGTTGTGTCATATGCCTTCTCAAGGTCAAAAAAATGGCGATAACCGAGTTTATTGGAAAGGCATTTCGAAATACGATCCCCAAGGGGCAGTAAGGGGGGGAAAGGTATAACGGCCCTTACGAAAACCATATTGACTAGGGAGAGACTACGGGGTCTCAAAAACCCATCAAACGCTATTAACCAGACGCCCCCCCCCCTTTTCAAACTGCACTGGTAAGAGCGATGGGACGGGAGTGGGAGGCATCATGTCCCGTAGTACCCGGTTTGCAGAAAGGAAGAACAACAGCGATTTTTACAGTGGGAATAACCCTTGGGCCATATAAGATTAAATAGTCGTAAGAGGGCAGCAAGAGAGACGATGTAAAAGTTGCAAAATATGTATTTTTTTGGCCCAGCTAGATCGACAAGCAAAAGTGTTGCCTCCAGTTCTTGAAGGGTAAAAAGGACATTATAAAAATTCTTTTTTGGGGGAAAAAAAATCAAAAAAGGGGTTTAACTCGCTGGCAGACTTAGAAGAAAGGAACGAGGGGGAAAAAATGGAGCCCCCGGGGAAAAAAGGACCAGATGATTACCAATTTCAGTGGCAACGTTAGTTTTTAAAATCTTTATTATGCACACCATACCCATCCTGTGGGCGGTAGTCAAAGATTACAGAGGTACATGTTACAAAATGACACGATATCTATTGTAAAGAATCTCCAGTGGACACTAGAAAGGATGGGCCCCTAGCATCCAGCCTGTTACTGGGCTTTTGCAACAAAGTCGTATCCTGGTCCCCCTTTTCCAACATTTTCAATAGTCCT
>WNWK01058053.1:0-10561 GCA_009830355.1 Cherax destructor | reverse complement strand
AAAGGGACATAGGCCAGGAGAGACAGGCCAGGGGGTAGACAGGCCAGGAGGAGACAGGCCAGGAGGAGACAGGTCAGGAGGGAGACAGGCCAGGAAGGAGACAGGCCAGGGGTAGACAGGCCAGGAGGAGACAGACCAGGAGGAGACAGTCCTGGAGGAGACAGGCAGGAGGAGAACAGGCCAGAACGGAGACAGACCAGGAGGAGGCAGCCCAAGAGGAGACAGACCAGGAGGAGACAGGCCAGGAGAGGCAGTCCCGGGGGGAGACAGGCCAGGAGGGAGACAGGCCAGGAGAGAGGCAGTCCAGGAGGGAGACAGGCCATGAGGGAGACAGGCTAGGAGGGAGACAGACCAGGAGGGAGACAGTCCAGGAGGGTGACAGTCCTGAAGGGAGACAGGCCAGGAGGGAGGCAGTCCAGGAGGGAGAGACAGGCCAGGGAGGAGACAGACCAGGAGGGAGGCAGTCCAAGAGGGAGACAGACCAGGAGGGAGACAGGCCAGGAGAGAGGCAGTCCAGGAGGGAGACAGGCCCTGAGGGAGACAAGCCAGGAGAGAGGCAGTCCAGGAGGGAGACAGGCCAGGAGGGACACAGGCCAGGAGGGAGGCAGTCCAGGAGGGAGACAGGTCAGGAGGGTTCGTATTTCTAACGGCTGCACCACTGCATTCACGTGATCACCAACCTCTGCCCATGTGATCTGGCATTAGCCAATCATAGGCCTGCCTTTTGAATGCCCCAGTGCCGTGCGAGCCTAGCAGCCAGTTCCATTCGGGTAGGCATAGCAGGCGAACACAGGCATAGGCTCTCAGCTCCCATATATCCAACGCCTCATTAAACGCTACCAAAAACCAAGCTCATCATCTGTTAATATTACCAAATCTATGCAAAGAACCCCACAACACAAATGGTGGCAGCTTGTGGGCCTAGATTTTGTGTAATCTGAGCAGATTTAACGAGAGGAAGAACCGGTGTGAGTGCCTCCAGCGTCTCCCAGACCAGCGTCATACCAACCGTTACCTCACTACCCTCAGCCTGTGTCGTCATCCAAGACTCTTCTGAAGCAGTGTCTCCAGTCTTCTAATTGCAAAATCAACCATTGTTCCGCACCATCCTGCCAGTAATGGGTTAGCAGAAAGAACGAATAAGAAATACACACACAACCCGCACATATAAAAGAGAGGAGCTTACGACGACGTTTCGGCCCGACTTGGACCATTTACAAAGTCACACTAAACACAGAGACAGAGGAAGGGTATTTATAGGCAGGCAGACAGGGAGGTACAAGAAGTGGGGTAATGATGGAGTAGTGAAGTAGTATTATGTAATAGTAGTAGAGGAACAGTCATATGGGAAGGAGCACTGCAATGAGGCTAGCGGCCCAAGAAGGGGGGACGAGAGGGAAGAAAGGCCTTTCTTCCTCTCGTCCCACCTGCGGAGTCATCAAGGGATCTGCCAAAACCATTGAAGATCAAGAGTCGAAAAGAACTTATTATCACCAATGTTCTGTAACAGGTCATTCAGAACTGGCAATGGAAATCGGTCTGGGATTGTACAGGCATTCAGTTTCCTGTAATCGATAACAGGATGCCATGTTCCATCTTTCTTGGGAACTAGGATTAGAGGGCATTCACGGAAATGGACTCCTCGATAACTCCATCGCAGACATCTTTGCAATGAGTTTGTCAGCAAAAACTCTTTGCGATGCGGCAAATGATAAGCAGGCACGTAAATGGGTTTAGTACTTTTATCCAGCGGAATATGGTGAGAAATAAGCGGGGTCAGACCCATGGACTCACCATCTAACGCGACGGCAGTGCGTGCGCGATTGAGAACCTGGAGAAGTTGAGGAACTTCTTCCGGGTAGTCTGTCATAGCTAGATCATCTTCCTGCACTGGCCTGGTGACGGAAGAATTAGTAGCAGACTCACCTGGGAGGACTGCACTTACAAGAACATCAGCTGGGATTTTGCCCTCCACTCTCACCAGGAGAGGGAATCTGACGAGGTCGCCTGGGAAGACGATGTCATCAACGACTAAGAACTTTGCTGACCACTTGTGATCATGGATCGCAAATTCTAAGGTTGTACAACCACAGACCGTGAGAGGGCTACCTGAAATGCCTCGCAATGTCTGAATAGCAGACGGCTCGGTCAGCATGGCTGCATGAAGACCAATGTCACGGAAAAGGGTGGAGCGGACAATGTTAACCACCGAACCTGTATCAAGGAAAAGCTGAACAGGCTTCTGATGAAGTGTGGACTCAACTAGAGGTCCACACGGGCTGTCATACCGAACGTGAAGGCATGACGGGCCGACTAGGTCTCTGGAGTCCCGGCTGCTAGAGGCTCAAGGGGCCCCTTAAGGTAGCGCGGTGCGCGAGAAAAAAATTAAAAAAAAAAATTGAAAATTGAGTTAAACATATTGAAAAATAGAGTAACTCTCTGGCTACACAATGGTACAAGAATCATTGTTCTACGACATTCCTACAAGGAATTATGATCGTTTATAACACATATGGTGACGCAACAACCGAAAGTAGGCCGGCTGACAGTTCGTGAATTTTCGTATTTTTTCCCGATATTTTCTTTAATTTCTTGTAGTATTCTTACTTATTATTATTATTATTATTATTATGTAATAATTGACGATTTGGCATCATAACAGAGTGGGCGGAGCTTATAAGAAGAATTCCAGCCAATCAGGAACATTTGATTGCGTCAGCAGAAATTCCTGACTCAGGATAGCCGGAAATATGCTTCATTATAACGCTATTATCAATACTACGGCTTTTATATCTATCACAATTGATCTATTATGACATAATAGGCAATATAAATAACAAATAACCATAGTAAATACTCCAGAATGAATAATATGTGGCATAATATGATCGCCGCCTGGCACCGCCTCCATATTATCATAGTATATTCCTGGGTGTGGGTGTTCCTGGGGTGGTTCCATTTTCATTCTAGGGGACTTGTATTAAAGAAAACGAACAGGGCTAACTATGATATACACTCGTAATGCAAGATAAAGCTGAGAAAAATGCTATTTTGCTCCGGGAAAAAAATTTTTTTTTTTTTTTTTCCTTGCGCGACCTTCCGGGCGGATTATCTCAGAAGTAAGTTATTCATCTATATATTGACCTGCAACCGTTAATAATCATAGGAATGAAATGAAACTCACAGACAACATAAAAAAAGGTTGTATTAATTAATACTGATTTGCTTTTTGAGATATCGTAATTAGGTTTTGATTTATGTAGGTAAAATGTCAGATATTTTTCAACATGTAAAAAAAACACAAACTTTATTTTTTTTAAGCATGAAGATAGGGATAAATTGCAGAAAGATAATCACAACAATTTCAGATTAGCATTGTTTTATACGTAGGTGAAGCCATAACAGCTTCAACAAGTCCCACTATGACTACAGAACTTATTATATGTGATGTTTGGTAAAATTTGATAAATATTTTTTCTCAGTTGTTTGTTGGGCGATCTTTTTGAAAACTGATACAAGTCACTTACAAAGGTGCTTCTTTACGTATAAAAAAAATGAACGAAATCGAATAAAAAATAAAAAAATAAAAAATTAGATCGTAGTGGCCCCTCAACGCTTGGTGGTGGGTCTCAACATCCTGGAAGGTATGGCTCGAGTCTCGACACTAATGTCGAGGCACACTGTTTCTGTGCTGTCAGCAAGTGTGTCACTGCCCAGGGCGGCAAACATATTGCGGACAGGGACAGAATATAGCGACTCCAACAGGGTGACTACCTCTTTGCGTGATTTTTCTGGCGCGCCTCTTCCCCCAAACTACTGGAGAGGCTCTGTTTAGCTTGGGCTCCGAGCGGGGAGCGTTTGCCGTGGTGCACCGACAAGATGCTGCTCAACTTGTGGCACTCACTGGAGGTATGACTGGATGTATGGTGGTAAACTTCGATAAAGTTCCACATCAGAGGCTACTGAGGAAACTTAAGGCACACGGAATAGGAGGAGAAATTTTTCCTGGGTAGAGGCATGGTTGACTAATAGGCGGCAGAGAGTTTGCATAAATGGAGAAATCAGAATGGGGGCGTGTCTCAAGCGGTGTTCCACAGGGTCAGTTTTGGGCCCCTGTTGTTTACAATTTACATAAACGACATAGATGAGGGAATAAATAGTAGCATAAGTAAATTTGCTGATGACACCAAAATAGGCCGTCCAATTCATTCAAACGAGGACATTAGAGCACTCCAGGATGATTTGAATAGACTGATGCAGTGGTCGGAGAAGTGGCAGATGCAGTTTAATGTAAACAAATGCAAAGTTCTAAATGTTGGGCAGGACAATAACCATGCCACATATAAGCTGAATAATATAGATCTTATTACTTGTAATTGCGAGAAGGATTTAGGAGTTCTGGTTATAGTAATCTGAAGCCTAGACAACAGTGCATAAGTGTTCGCAATAAAGCTAACAGAATCCTTGGCTTCATATCAAAAGTATAAATAACAGAAGTCCTCAGGTTGTTCTTCAACTCTATATATCTTTGGTTAGGCCTCATTTAGATTATGCTGCACAGTTCTGGTCACCGTATTACAGAATGGATATAAATGCACTGGAAAACGTACAGAGGAGGATGACAAAGTTGATCCCATGTATCAGAAATCTTCCCTATGAGGATAGACTGAGGGCCCTGAATCTGCACTCTCTAGAAAGGCGTAGAATTAGGGGGGATATGATTGAGGTGTACAAATGGAAAACAGGAATAAACAAAGGGGATGTAAATAGCGTGCTGAAAATATCCAACCAAGACAGGACTCGCAGCAATGGTTTCAAGTTGGAAAAGTTCAGATTCAGGAAGGATATAGGAAAGCACTGGTTTGGTAATAGAGTTGTGGATGAGTGGAACAAACTCCCGAGTACCGTCATAGATGCTGGGACGTTGTGTAGTTTTAAAAATAGGTTGGATAAATACATGAGTGGGTGTGGATGGGTGTGAGCTTGTACTAGGTCAGATGCAGTGCTCCTTCCTTAAGTGAATGTAACCTGACCTGTACTAATTCCTTAAGTGGAAGTGACCTGACCAGGTGGTCGGCTGGACAATTATATGAGTGGGTGCGGTTGGGTGTGAATTGGTCCTGACTAGCTTGTGCTACTAGGTCAGATGCAGTGCTTGTTACAAAATGACACAATATCTATTAACAATAGATATCTCCAGTGAACACTAGAAAGGAAAGCCCTTCTAGCATCCAGCCTGTTACTGGGCTTTTGCAACAAAGTCAGTATCCTGGTTCAGTTATCCGACATAGTATATAGATAAAGGGGATTACAACTGATAGGGTACTAACCAAAGTAAATGATTTAAAAGATTTATTAAAGTGAGAAAATCTAGGGTAGCAAAGTAAATCAATTATGAAGATATTAATATATCAATTAGGTTAATTAGGAGGGTAGCTCCTACACTGCTCTCATATACAATAAGTCTGTGCTGAGGGCACATATATATAAATGACTCAGAGGTACCATCAGGTACAATGTCAGTAATAACAATAATATATATAAATAATAATAAATGTGTACGAGTGTGCTCCCGGTAACTATGACTCGACTCAACCAGTGTACGACAGAACAACTTCTCATAAGCTAGCTGTACTAACAAATTGACAACCAGAACAGCTTGATTGTCTAGTAAAATGACCACTTCGCAGAACAGCACTATAACAGGCAACAGCAACACAGCATCAGGAACAAGGAGATAGAAAATCGACCCTAACTGGGGACCATCAGTAGATCCTCCAAAACAGTCATAAAACTCCCTTTCTACTGAAACTAGGTTCAGCATAAACAATCCCAAACTGTGGCGGTGCACAGATGCCTTATCGAATTAGGTCTAGAGCTAGAGCTTGAGACCTGAGTTATCAAAGAGTGTCGAAGTGACACACAACCCAGAACAAAGTCGAATAATCACTGTCTAGTCTATTCTCTGTGAACAGAGTTACACAGAGTTCTTAGAAGTATGATTCGCCTCACCAACAAATTCATACTCTACCCAACAGAGTCTAATGTCGAGAACAACAAGAGTGAGGAGTTGACTCGACGAGGGCAGCAGGCCAGAGAGAGAGATGAAAGAGGAACCACCACCCAGCTCAGGTGTGTCCAGAGACTGACTCTCCCCGCAACAAGACGCCGGCAGCCTAACAGTCGTTTGCCAACACCAAGGCAGTTACTACACACTCTCGAGCACAACAAAATATAATATCCTACCTAATATATATAGCTAAGTTAAATAATAGTCTAATAATAATATAAAGCAAAATATTAACGATTTAGCTATAATCGAGAATATTCGCAATATAAAATTATAGAAAATTGAAATATACATTATATACATTGAGGCCCAGTTCAAGGGGCGCAACAGTGCTCCTTCCTTAAGTGAATGTAACCTGACCTGGCTGGGTCGGGGCATTGGCTTAAGCCGTTGGAGATTTGGACCTGCCTCGCATGGGCCAGTAGGCCTGCTGCAGTGTTCCTTCTTTCTTATGTTCTTATGTTCTTATGTTCTTAAACACAATCGCCTTACCGGTGCTGCGGGTTCTGAGGTTTATAACACTCAGAACGGTAATGACCTTTTTTACCGCAGTTAAAGCAGGTAACCACGCGCTTCACGGGTGGTGCTGACGGCGGTGTGTGCTTGTAACGCTTGGACTTAGATGGAGGAGACGTTGGCAAAGTCATCTTGCTAGCCCACCTGTCATGACCTGACCTGCCATTTTGACTCGGCTTGGTCTGAGGTTTGCTGTCCAGCAAAAGTGACAGGGGGTTGCACAGGCGGCGACACAAGAGTTGACAATTGAGGGACTTGCAAGGGAGTACCAGCAGGCCGACAAGCCTTGTCTTTCTCGCCTGGCGGTTTAACTTTATCGATGGCATTAAAGGCGCCCAGGACTTGGTCCTTGGGGCCGAGCCCTAATTCGTCGATGATACCATGGAGATGGGGTGGGGCATCTCTCCGCATGACGCCTGCAGCGAGCATGGGGATGATGTCTTCAAGTTTTATACTATCGGCATCAGTGACCCACTTGGTACCATGCATAATGTCAACAAAATCTGTCGACGCAAGCAAGGGGGCTTTCATATGCGGATTGGCACTCATTCAAGACGCTAGTGATAATGTCAAGGTAATGGCGCTGATGCCTACGCCAGAAGTAATTACGGAATTCTTCCTTAAGCTTGGGCCATGACTTCAAATCACACACTTCCTTCAAGTCTAAGAAGGAAGCAATAACACTTAGGGATTTGTCCACAGCCACCGCGGCAGTGTTTATATAGTGCGCATCAGTGGGGTTATCGGTTTGTCCCCTAACTGTCGTCTTGACCGATTTGAACCAAGTCTCTAACATACTGGAGCGACCGTCGAACAAAAGGGACGAGTGGGAATGACATGAAGTACCATTCGTGCTCGCGATATGAGCTACTGCCTAACTAATCGTTGGGAAGGCTGCGTCCTCCCCCCAATGGGTCCTAACAGTAGAGGCATCAGTGCCAGCGGCGGCAGAAGCTTGGGTACCTGAACGGCCACTGCGTGTCTGAGTCATAGCGTCAGTTACAAGCACAAAATAAGTCACGGACAAAGGGAAAGGGATCAAAGCAAGAATTAATACGCAATCGGCTAGAACTCAGCACAGAGTCAAAGAGGACACAACATGGTGTTACTCGATAAACTGCTTATTTGTTAACAAATGCGTGAATTACATCAAAAAAAAAAGAATATTGCACTCTGAAACTCAAGGTAAAATTTGGATACAAGTGAATTAATTGCTGGGGTGTTCACAGAAAAAAAGCAGAGATATCTGACAAGAAAATTGCATGAAAATGAATGAACTGGAGAACAGGTAGCAAAATTATCAAAAGTTGAACAAATTAAAATTAAATCAGGGTATTACACAAACTGTACTGTAGTGCAGGCTTGCTCAACACACAGCAAAATGTTGCAGGTGCTGGCAGTTGCAATTAAGTATGGCAAAAATATAAATTCACTTGCAGCAAGGTAAGGTGACAAAACGAATGATAATAACACAGTATGCAATGGTACTAAAAACAGTCACAAAAATGTACTGTATCAAGAATTGCTAAATTTCACACAAAAATGCAATTAATAAAATGCAAAAATGGTAAAAATCAATAATGATGGGGGCAAAAATTCACAGGGGGTAAATGAGAGTACACTGACACAAGAAAAAAAATTGACAAGTAAATTCTGGTTCAAAAGTATGGCATTTCACAGGTAATTATTGCAATAATGGCAAATAAGCAGGTTCCTGAAAATTCAATGGCAGGAACTGATAATGCACTCAATGACAGGGCATAAACAATAACAGAATGCAATACACAGGTGAATGAACATAAACAAAAATATGGCAAAGAAATATTGTGGAGAAAAATAAATGGAGACACTGGAGAAAATGCAGGTGTCTAGTCACAAGTTGTTGAATTCAGGCAGAATAAAAACTGACACTGGGGCAAGTTTAAAATTACACGTTGAACACACTAACACATCAGAACTGTGCAGGGTTGTCAATAATTTGTGGCTAGCTTGCAGGTGCAACAATCAAAATAAAAGCAGACAGGTATGACTGGCAATTAAAAAAAATATATACATATATAGGTAGCACAATGAACAACTTTGAGCAGTAACAATTAATAATTAGTTGATAGGCAAGGTGCAGAATAATGCACTAGAATTTAAAAATGCAACAATGTTGCTGAATGATGGCAAATTACACAAAATGTGCACTGCTACTGGAACTGAATAATTCACTGAAAGTATGGGCTTCAGTGATGACTGTATTTGGTGCAGGGCAATTAAATAATGTCACAAATTCTTAGAAAATGCTAGACCAGTTACTGTTTACTTAGCTTTGATTGTAGATGGACAGGAGACACAAGTAGGCAGATTCTGAAACTGTAGGTGTGTACTGGTGGCTGAATCAGGTGGTGCACACACTAAGCACTTGTGGACGTCTATGGGGTCTTCAGTGGCATATAAATATTGTGCAAAGCTTGGGAAGAACGGGAAAAGATCGTGGGACTCTGCGAAAATGGAGAATTTTAGTGAAGAGTACAATAAAATGCTGGGAAGCGCAGCATACTGAGCGCTGTGTTTACACTGGGGGATTTGTCTAAATGCGCTGCTGACTCTGGTTTTGGGAAACGCAGATGGACACGGGGAAATGAAGCAAACATAACTAGACAGGATGCAAGGTTATGAAACTGAAGGGCTGCCCACAAGTATAACAAAAAATTACTTTACGGTTTTCACTGGGGGAAATTTGAGGTACTGTGCATTAAAACAAAAAACAAAAATAAATCACTGCTGTGGCTGGAAGGAGGATGTTGATTGCAGAACAACGAGGTGCGGGAGACAGCAGGCGCCTAGCTTGGCGTGGCTTGGGGGACAAACTGGGTTCCCACGTGGTCAAGCCGGGGATGGCTTCTTGAAGAACTCGGAGAAAACAACACACAGACGGCGAGCTGGAGATAGAGAGCGTAGAATGGAGCAGGAGGGGTGTAGAGTAGGTGCTTGGTGGTGTGAGGGTAGGCCGCAGCCACACCCTGGGGTAGGCGCGCGTGGGCACACAACACCAACGCACACAAAACGACCTCACCTCACGTCTCTTGTAGCTGTAGGAATGGCGTAGGAATGCTGGAGGATGCAGGAGAAGGGCGCAGGAGAACACTGGAGAACTGTAGAGTAGAAGTTGAACACACGTGACTGCTTCAGGCTGGAGATAATGCCGTGACGCCGATAGCCTGATTTTGTGGAAAAAAATCAAGGATGATGATCTGTCTCAGGCACGTAATAGACGCTGGAGACGACAGATGACACTATACGCCAGCAGATGACCTGGATATGACTGGCTGGTTGGATGGTCGGCTGGTCCCCTACACTCCACACTCTGCCGTGGCCCACTGCTTCCACCACTGTTATTACTGTTCTTCTTTACTCACACAGATCTAGTGCAGTAGAATGGTAGCGTAGGTGAAGAGATACAACCGTGGACTAGATGTGGCTTTATCATCGAATAGGGCGAGTGTACACGGATGAAGAGCGTGAGGGAAGACCGGGAGCCAGCTAGGGTAGGACCGGCTTCAATGAGGTAGGCCGCAGGAGTGACAAAGAAACATGGCAGGCCAGCCTGACCTTGATAGGCCTATAGATGGCAGCACCGTAGTGCCGCGTAATTTGAAAGGGACTAAGTATAGGCTGCTCACAGGAAGACAAGCCAGAAGGGAGACAGGCCAGGAGGAAGACAGGCCAGGAGGGAGACAGACCAGGAGGGAGACAGGCCAGGAGGGAGACAGGCCAGGAGGGAGAGAGGCCAGGAGGGAGGCAGTCCAGGAGGGAGACAGGCCAGGAGGGAGACAGGCCAGGAGGGAGACAGGCCAGGAAGGAGGCAGTCCAGGAGGGAGACAGGCCAGGAGGGAGACAGGCCAGGAGGGAGACAGGCCAGGAAGGAGGGAGTCAGGAGGGAGACAGGCCAGGAGGGAGACAGGCCAGGAGGGAGACAGGCCAGGAGGG
>WNWK01058052.1:0-10561 GCA_009830355.1 Cherax destructor | reverse complement strand
AACACACTGGAGGGTGTTCCTAGATCACAACAGAACGAGAACAGAACGACAGAAGCTGAGAGAGAGAGAACACAAAGACGAAAGAGAAAAGAGAGACAAGACTAGAGTCAGTAGGGGACAACAAAATTTGAGTGTAAAAAACGAGCACAATCACCCACAAAACCCCACAACCAAACATATTACCCCTAAACAAACCACACTCCACACTCATAGCCCCCACACCCCTCTACATAGTAGAACCCCACAGCACACTGCCAAGTCTCCCACTAGCCCAGCCCAACATACCCCCCAAAATACAGTCCTGGAGAGGAAACTGAAAGTTTGGTACACAAACGCTGATGAAATAACGAATAAGTGGGAGGGGTGGCACGGAAAATCACAGAGGCATCACCAGACATCATAGCACTCATGGAAACCAGGCTCACAGGAATGTTAACAGACACTATCTTTCCAACAGGATATCAGATCCTGAGGAAATATAAGAGGGAATAGAGGGGGTGGAGGAGTTGCACTGCTCTACACAAACCAATGGAATTTTGAGGAGCTGGTAAGGGAAGACGAAGACAAAGGAAGACACTACATAAAAAGGACATTTAAGACTGCATGTCCCAAGGTAGTGATTGCAGTGATGTATAACCCACCAGAGCATAACAGGAGGCCAAAAGAAGAAAATGATGAGTAACAGAGACGTGATCGATACGCTGGCAGAGGTAGGAAGAAGGGCCTACATGGGCAGGAAAAAACGACTGGTAGTGGGTGACTTCAATCACAAGGAAACTGGAGCCACAAGAGAGCCCAGAAACGTGGAGGGCTAAGATCATGGAGGTAGTACTCGAAAACCTCGTGCATCAACATCTTAGGGGACACTACTAGAAACAGAGGGGAGGACGATCCAGCAAGATCGGATCTTGTATTCACCTTGAGTAGATCAGATATTGAGGACATCACATATGAAAGGCCCCTCGGAGCTAGTGATCACGTGGTCCTGAGCTTCGAATACATAGTAGAACAACAAGTGGAGAGAGAAGCAAAAAGAGCAAGGAGAATGAAACCAAACTACAAAAGAGGTAACTACACAGGCATGAGGAACTTCGTGCATGAGGTTCACTGGGAAAGAGAATTGGCAGGAAAATCAGTAAATGATAGAATGAAATATGACAACAAAATGCAAGGAAGCAGAGGAGAGGTTCGTTCCCAGGGGCAATGGAAATAACGAGAAGGCCAGGTCAAGCCCTTGGTTCACCCAAAGGTGGAGAGAGGCCAAAACCAAGTGCACTACTGAACTGAAGAGGTATAGAAGGCAAAAGATCCCAGGAAAACAAAAAGACTAATCGAAGAGCCTGAAATGAATATGCATAGATAAGGAGGAAGGCCCAGCGGCAATACCAAAAAGACATAGCAGCGAAAGCCAAGTCTGACCCATAACTTTTGTACAGTCACATCAGGAGGAAAACAGCAGTCAAGGACCAGGTAATAATCTGCTTGACTTAGTTCTGGCAAACAAGGAAACTCTTGTTAATAATTTAGAAATTACAGAGGAACTCGGCGCAAGCGACCACAAATCAATTACCTTTGGCATTGAATGGAAGTTTCATAGTAGGAATAACTCAGTAACGGTCCCAGATTTTCGCTTAGCAGATTACAATGGACTTAGAGAACACTTATCATCTGTGGACTGGGGTAATGAAGAGAGCTATCAATATGACAGTTTTCTGAACACTATACATGCTGCCCAAAGAACATTTATCCCATATAAAGAAATTAGATCGAATAGAAATGACCCAAAATGGATGAATAATAGGCTCAAATATCTTTTAGGGCAGAAGAAAGGAATTTATAGGCGTATCAAAAGAGGTGAGGGTCATCTTACGAATCAGTATATTGACATTAAGAGGACGTTAAAAGGGAATAAGAAAAGCTAAGCGGGACTACGAAATTAAAGTTGCTAGGGATTCGAAAACTAACCCAAAAAGTTTTCCAGGTGTATAGAACAAAAGTTAGAGATAAGATAGGTCCCCTTAAAAATAATTATGGGTATCTTACTGACAAAGAGAATGAAATGTGCTCTATTTTTAATAATTATTTTCTCTCGGTTTTCACTCAGGAAGACACTAATAATATCCCAAGAATTAGGTATTTTAGTGGGCCTGAAGAAGATAAATTATGTAGTATCACAGTCACTAGCGAAATAGTTATCAAACAGATAGACCGTTTGAAGCAAAATAAATCGCCTGGCCCTGATGAGCTTTTCAAGGGTTCTTAAGGAATGCAAAATTGAACTCTGTGAACCCTTAACTAACATTTTTAACCTATCTCTTCAAACAGGTGTAGTGTCTGATACGTGGAAGATGGCTAATGTAATTCCTATTTTTAAAGCAGGGGACAAGTCTTACCATCAAATTACCGCCCAATAAGTCTAACTTCAATTGTAGGCAAATTATTAGAGTCGATTATAGCTGATAACATAGAAGCCATCTCGATAGGCATAATTTGATTAATGATACTCAACATGGATTCACCAGGGGCCGTTCCTGCCTAACTAATTTATTAACTTTTTCAGTAAGGCTTTTGAGGCAGTTGATCATGATAAGAATTCGATATTGTTTATTTGGATTTTAGTAAGGCTTTTGATAGAGTACCACATCAGAGACTGTTAAAGAAAGTGGCTGCTCACGGCATTGGAGGAAAAGTGTTTTCATGGATCGAGTCATGGCTCACCAATAGGAAGCAGAGGTGTGCATTAATGGGGTTAAATCTGAGTGGGGATCTGTAACAAGTGGCGTTCCACAGGGATCGGTTTGGGCCCGTTGTTGTTTATAATATATATAAATGACCTTGACGAGGGAATTACTAGTGATATGAGCAAATTCGCTGATGACACGAAGATAGGTAGGATAATCGATTCAGACGTAGATGTCACGGAACTTCAGGAGGATTTAGACAAACTCAATTCCTGGTCAGAAAAATGGCAGATGCAGTTCAATGTAGATAAATGCAAAGTTCTAAAGCTCGGGAAATGTTCATAACCCTAGCACTACCAGCTTAATAATGTTGAACTCAGCCGTACAGAATGCGAAAGGATCTGGGGTTATGGTAAGCAGCAACCTCAAACCAAGTCAGCAATGCCTAAGCGTAAGAAATAAAGCAAATAGATTACTGGGATTTATATCAAGAAGTGTAAGCAACATAAGTCCAGCAGGTTATATTACAGCTTTATACATCATTAGTAAGGCCTCACCTAGATTATGCAGCTCAGTTCTGGTCTCCATTTTACAGAATGGATATAAATTCGTTAGAAAACATTCAGCGACGAATGACAAAGTTAATTCATAGCATTAGAAATCTTCCGTATGAAGAAAGATTGAAGACCCTTAAATTACATTCACTTGTAAGACGAAGAATGAGGGAGACATGATCGAGGTATATAAGTGGAAGATGGTATTAATAAGGGGATATAAATAAGGTCTTGAGGATATCTCTCAAGAGAACCCGCAATAATGGATTCAAATTGGATAAGTTTAGATTTAGAAAGGATATAGGAAAATATTGGTTTGGAAATAGGGTAGTTGATGAGTGGAACAGTCTGCCTAGTAGGGTCATTGAAGCTAGACCATGGGTAGTTTCAAATTTAGGTTGGATAAATTCATGAGTGAGAGGGTTGGATTTGAGTGGGACTCGCACTTGAGTTATAGAATCTTCAAAGCTTATTTCTTGGGTAGAATTGAAAATTAGGTTGAGCAATTATTCTGTTAGTGGGATGGATTGTGAAGGACCTGCCTAGTATGGGCCAACAGGCCTGCTGCAGTGTTCCTCCTTTCTTATGTTCTTATGTTCTTAGGAAGTGGAGACCACAAGAAACGACCGAGAAGTATGTGAGGAGCTTAACAAGTGACTAAAAGAAGTATTTACAGTGGAGACAGAAAAGAATCCACAAAGCCAGAGTGGTGAGGTACACCATCAAGTGCTGGACACAATAGTTACAACAGAGGAGGAGAGGAAGAGGCTGTTAAGTGAACTAGATACCTCAAAAGCGATAGGGCCGGACAACATATCTCCATGGGTCCTGAGAGAGGGAGCAGAGGCGCTCTGCGTACCACTAACAACAATCTTCAACACATCTATCGAAACAGAGTGACTACCTAAGGTGTGGAAGACAGCAAATGTAGTCCTAATTTTTAAGAAAGGAGACAGACTCTCAGCACTAAACTACAGACCAGTGTCACTGACATGTATATTATGCAAAGTCATGAAAAAAATACCAGGAGAAGAGTGGTGGGGCACCTAGAAAGGAATGAGCTAATTCACGACAACCAGCACGGTCTCAGGGAGGGAGGTCCTGTGTCACAAATCTACTGGAGTTCTATGACAAGGTGAAGGCAATAAGGCAAGAGGGAGAGAGGGGTGGGTATAATGCATTTTCTTGGACTGTTAGAAGGCTTTTCACAGTTCCACACAAGAGATTAGTGCAAAAGCTGGAGCACCAGGTAGGTATAACAAGGAAGGCACTGCAATGGATCAGAGAATACCTGACAAGAAGGCATCAGCGAGTCATGGTATGTGACGAGGTGTCAGAGTGGGAGTCTGTGACAAGCGGGGTTCCATAAGGGTCAGTCTTAGGACCGGTGCTCTCTGGTATATGTTAATGACATGACGGAAGGGATAGACTCAGATGTGTCCCTGTTTGCAGACGATGTGAAGCTAATGAGGAGAATTCAATCGGATGAGGATCAGGCAGGACAACAAATGGACCAAGATAGGCTGCGAGCCTAGTACAGCAACTTGCTCCTAGAGTTTAACCCACCAAATGCAAAGTCGTTAGGATCAGGGAAGGGGGCAAAGAAGACCACAGATAGAGTACAGTCTAGGGGCCAATGGCCGCACCGAGCACATCTCCCGAGGCGCACATCAATCAAATAACTGTTGCAGCATATGGGCGACTAGCACACCTAAGAATAGCATTCCGACACATCAATAAGGAATCGTTCAGGACTCTGTACACAGTTTATGTCAGGCAAATACTAGAGCATGCACCAAAAGTTTGGAACCCACACCTGGTCAAGCACATCAGGAAATTAGAAAAGTGAAATGGGTGAAACGAGAGTAGTCCCAGAACTAAGGGGCATGTCATTCGAGCAGAGTTTAAGGGAAATCGACATAACGACACTGGAAGACAGGAGAGAGAGAGAGAGGGGAAGACATGGTAACGACTTATAAAATAATGAGAGCAATTGACAAGGTGGACAGAGACAGGATGTTCCAGAGATGGGACACAGCAACAAGGAGTCACAATTGGAAGTTGAAGACTAAAATGAGTCACAAAGATGTTACAAAGTATTTCTTCAGTCATAAAGTTGTCAGGAAGTGGAATAGTCTGGAGAGTGATGTAGTGGAGACCAGATCCATACATTGCATTAAGAAGAGGTATGATAAGACTCATGGAGCAGGGAGATAGAGAGTGCACCTAGTAGCGACCAGTAAAGAGAGAGAAGGGCAGGAGCTATGACTTAACCCCTGCAACCACAATTAGGTGAGTACATTTAGGTGAGTACACACATACACTCACTTTAATAACATATATTTACCTGTGATGATTAGCGTGGATATGAAGACCATAGGAGGGTGAGTTGACAGTTGACATACATATTCACCAGCGTCTCTTCCTTGGGCGTATCTCAGGTGGAGGATCCACTCCTGCTAGAACAAACAACATTACCCTTAATTTTAGAAGACTCTAGTCTAATTTATGAGGATAAAAATGTTAGCAAGAAGCAAAACGATATAGCTTAAAACTATTGAACAATGTATTTATCAAAGACACGTGTTACAATAGAATAAAGATGTAAACAAATCATTGCTTTTGTAGAGAGATAGAATAGAAGAGGAATTGAAGATGGAAATGGATAAAGGCGTAATTACCAACAGGTAGATGCAATTATAGCATAAACAGAGGCGAATGAATTGCATTAAAGGGCGTCAGAACAGTTCACTGTGGTGAGTGCCGAGTGCTAATGCTGAATTCGATGTTCCTGACATGTAACCACATGCCTGCATGTCTATGTAAGCCAGCTTTAAGGCATGATAGATACTTACGTCAATTGAGTGCACCATTTGTGTACTGTCACACTACTAACGAAGAACAAGCTACCTTGCATGTAGGGGCAGCATTAACCATCAGATCCTCAACAGCCTTGAAATAGTTAGCATTCTTTCTACATGTCCGAACCACGTCAACAACCCCTCCTCAGCCCACTGGATAATAGTTTTGGTAATCCTGCACCTCCTCCTAATTTCCACACTACAAATTCTCTGCATATTCACACCACACATTGCCCTCAGCCATGACATCTCCACTGCCTCCAGCCTTCTCCTCATTGCAACATTCATCACCCATGCTTCACACCCATATAAGAGTGTTGGTATAACTATACTCTCATACATTCCCCTCTTAACTTCCATGGACAAAGTTCTTTGTCTCCACAGACTCCGAAGTGCACCACTCACCCTTTTTCCCTCATCAATTCTATGATTCACCTCATCCTTCATAGACCCATCTGCTGACATGTCCACTCCCAAATATCTGAATACATTCACCTCCTCCATACTCTCTCCCTCCAATCTGATATCCAATCTTTCGTCACCTAATCTTTTTGTTATCCTCATCACCTTACTCTTCCCTATATTCACTTTCAATTTTCTTCTTTTACACGCCCTACCAAATTAATTCACCAACTTCTGCAACTTCTCTTCAGAATCTCCCAAAAGCAGTGTCATCACCAAAACGCAACTGTGACAACTCCCACTTTGTATTTGAGTTTTTATCTTTTAACCCCACACCTCTTGCCAAAACCCTCGCATTCACTTCTCTTACAACCCCATCTATAAATATATTGAACAACATCATTGATTATTTCTTGGGTAGCATTGAAGATTGGGTTGAACAAATTTTCTGTTAGTAGGATGGAATGTGAAGGACTTAAGAACATAAGAACATAAGAAAGGAGGAACACTGCAGCAGGCCTGTTGGCCCATACTAGGCAGGTCCTTCACAATCCATCCCACTAACAGAATAATTGCCAACCTAATTTTCAATTCTACCCAAGAATAAGCTTTGATGATTCTATTAACTCAAGTGCGAGTCCCACTCAAATCCAACCCCTCTCACTCATAAGAACATAAGAAAGGAGGAACACTGCAGCAGGCCTGTTGGCCCATACTAGGCAGGTCCTTCACAATCCATCCACTAACAGAATATTTCCTCAACCCAATTTTCAAAGCTACCCAAGAAATAAGCTTTGACAATTCTACCCACTCATGCGCGAGTCCCACTCAAATCCAACCCCTCTCACTCATGAATTTATCCAACCTAAATTTGAAACTACCCAAGGTCCTAGCTTCAATAACCCTACTAGGCAGACTGTTCCACTCATCAACTACCTATTTCCAAATAATACTTTCCTATATCCTTTCTAAATCTAAACTTATCTAACTTGAATCCATTATTGCGGGTTCTCTCTTGGAGAAATATCCTCAAGACCTTATTTATATCCCTTTGTTAATACCCATTTTCCACTTGTATACCTCGATCATGTCTCCCCTCATTCTACGTCTTACAAGTGAATGTAATTTTAGGTTCTTCAATCTTTCTTCGTAAGGAAGATTTCAATGCTATGTATTAATTTAGTCATTCTACGCTGAATGTTTTCTAACGAATTTATGTCCATTCTGTAATATGGAGACCAGAACTGAGCTGCGTAATCTAGGTGAGGCCTTACTAATGATGTATAAAGCTGTAATAAAACCTCTGGACTTCTGTTGCTAACACTTCTTGATATAAATCCCAGTAATCTATTTGCCTTATTACGTACGCCCAGGCACTGCTGTCCCGGTTCAAGGTTGCTGCCCACCACCACCCCCAAGTCCTTCCCGCAATCTGCACGGCTAAGTTCCACGCTATTCAACTTATAAGTGCTTGGGCTATGGACACTCCCGAGCTTCAGAACCCTGCACCCATCCACATTGAACCGCATCTGCCACCCTTCCGACCAGGCCTGCTGCAGTGTTCCTCCTTTCTTATGTTCTTATGTTTTTATCACACATCTTTGTCTAAGGCCTACGTTCACTGGGAAATAATCTCCCTCTCTCCTACACACTCTAACCTGAGCCTCACTATCCTCATAAAAACTCTTCACTGCTTTCAGTAACCTACGTCCTATTCCATACACCTGCAACATCTGCCACATTGCCCCCTATCCACCCTATCATACGCCTTTTCCAAATTCATAAATGCCACAAAAACCTCTTTACCCTTATCTAAATACTGTTCACCTATATGTTTCACTTTAAACACTTGGTCTACACACCCCCTACTCTTCCTAAAGCCTCCTTGTTCATCTGCTATCCTACTCTCCGTCTTACTGTTAATTATTTCAATAATAACTGTACCATATACTTTACCAGGTATACTCAACAGACTTATAATTTTTGCACTCTTTTTTTTTCCCCTTTGCCTTTATACAAAGGGACTATGCATGCTCTCTGCCAATCCCTAGGTACCTTACCCTCTTCCATACATTTATTAAAAAATAGCAACAACCACTCCAAAACTATATCCCCACCTGTTTTTAACATTTCTAACCTGCTTTTAACATATTCTCTCCATCTTCCCGATACCTCTAACTCTCCATTTAATAACTCTTGTCTCCTATTTTTAACTGTCAAATCCATTTGTTCCCTAGGCCCTCTCAACTTATTAATCTCACTCCAAAACTTTTTCTTATTTTCAACAAAATTTGTTGATAACATCTCACCCACTCTCTCATTTGTTCTCTTTTTACATTGCTTCACCACTCTCTTAACCTCTCTTTTTCTCTTCATATACTCTTCCCTCCTTGCATTACTTCTACTTTGTAAAAACCTCTCATATGCTAACTTTTTCTCCCTTACTATTCTCTTTACATCACCATTTCACGAATCGCTCTTTTTCTCTCCCGCACCCACTTTCCTATAACCACAAACGTCTGCTGAACACTCTAACACTACATTCTTAAACCTACCTCATACATCTTCGATCCCACTGCCTACACTCTCACTAGCCAATCTATCCTCAAATAGTTGTTTATATCTTACCATAACTGCCTCCTCTTTTAGTTTATAAGTCTTCACCTCTCTCTTACTTGCTGCTTCTAGTTTCCTTGTATTCCATCTACCTTTTACTCCCACTGTAGCTACAACTAAAAATGATCTGATATATCTGTGGCCCCTCTATAAACATGTACATCCTGTAGTCTACTCAACAGTCTTATATATACCAATACATAGTCCAAGAAACTACTGTCATTACGCCCTACATCATATATTGTATACTTATGTATCCTCTTTTTCTTAAAATATGTATTACCTATAACTAAACCCCTTTGTATACAAAGTTCAATCAAAGGGCTCCCATTATCATTTACACCTTGCACCCCAAACTTACCTATCACACCCTCTCTAAATGTTTCTCCTACTTTAGCATTTGGATCCCCTACCACAATTACTCTCTCACATAGTTCAAAAGTTGCTATACATTCGCTTAACATCTCCCAAAATCTCTCTCTCTCCTCTACACTCCTCTCTTCTCCAGGTGCATACACACTTATTATGACAAACTTTTCGCAACCGACCCTTATTTTAATCCACATAATCCTTGAATTTACACATTTATATTCCCTCTACTCCTTCCATAACTGATCCTTCAACATTATTGCTACCCCTTCCTTAGCTCTAACTCTCTCAGATACTGCTGACTTAATCCCATTTATTTCTCCCCACTGAAACTCGCCTACCCCCTTCAGCTTTGTTTCGCTTAGGGCCAGGACATCCAACTTCTTTTCATTCATAACATCAGCAATCATCTCTTTCTTATCATCCGCACTACATCCACGCACATTCAAACATCCCAGTTTTATAAAGTTTTTCTTCCTCTCTTTTTTAGTAAATGTATGCAGAAGGGGTTAGTATATATATATATATATATATATATATATATATATATATATATATATATATATATATATATATATATATATATATATTAGACCTTTTAACTTTGGGCATGGAGCACCAACGCATGCAGAGAGCCCCAATAATTTTTTTACAATATATATTACGCCAGCGTTCAAAATTTTAAACCAATAGATAAAGAGTTATCGAGTAATGAACAAAACCTGTGAGAATTTAAGCAAAAAAGTTAATTTTTTTTCACAACTAGCAAAGTCATCCCTTGATAAAATTATAAACACCATAAAAAAACCATTTTTTTGGGGTTTTTTTCTTATTTACATTTTATTAAAAACCCTTTTCAATCCTGGTATAGAAAATATTTCAATTAGAATTTAAAATAAAATTTATGATAAAATTTTTAAAAAATGGCAAATTTCCCCCCACACACAAGGAAAGACGGGGGCCCGGAGTTGGGCCAACCCCTGAACCACAATTGGAGACACAAAGTACACACATAGCAGAAAATTAACTAAGATGCCCCAGTATTTAATTAAGGTTAAACCGATCAGAAGAGGCATTG
>WNWK01058051.1:0-10562 GCA_009830355.1 Cherax destructor | reverse complement strand
ATCTACGTTAGAATCAATTATCCTACCTATCTTCGTGTCGTCGGCGAATTTGCTCATATCACTAGTAATTCCCTCATCAAGGTCGTTGATATATATTATAAATAACAACGGGCCTAAGACTGATCCCTGTGGAACACCACTTGTTACAGATCCCCACTCGGATTTAACCCCATTTATGCACACTCTCTGCTTCCTATTGGTGAGCCATGACTCGATCCATGACAGCACTTTTCCCCCAATGCCACGAGCTGCCACTTTCTTTAACAGTCTCTGGTGTGGTACTCTATCAAAAGCCTTACTAAAATGTAAATAGACAATATCGAATTCTTTATCGTGATCAACAGCCTCAAAAGCTTTACTAAAGAAGGTTAATAAATTAGATAGGCAGGAACGGCCTTTTGTGAATCCATGCTGAGTATCATTAATCAAATTATGGTTATCTAGATGGCTTCTAATAATATCAGCTATAATTGACTCTAGTAATTTACCTACAATTGAGGTTAGACTTATTGGGCGGTAATTTGACGGTAGTGACTTGTCCCCTGCTTTAAAAATAGGAATTACATTAGCCATCTTCCACATATCAGACACTACACCTGTTTGAAGAGATAAATTAAAAATGTTAGATATTGGTTCACAGAATTCCATTTTGCATTCCTTAAGAACCCTTGCAAAAAGCTCATCAGGACCCGGTGATTTATTTTGTTTCAGTTGGTCTAGTTGTTTCATAACCATTTCACTAGTGACTGTGATATTACATAATTTATCTTCTTCAGGGACACTATAAAAATTAATTACTGGGATATTATTAATGTCTTCCTGTGTGAAATCCGAGAGAAAATAATTATTAAAAATAGAGCACATATAATTCTCCTTGTCAGTAAGATGCCCAGAGTTATTTTTAAGGGGACCTATCTTATCCCTAACTTTTGTTCTATAAACTTGGAAAAAACTTTTTGGGTTAGTTTTTGAATCCCTAGCAACTTTAATTTCATAGTCCCGTTTAGCTTTTCTTATACCCTTTTTAAAGTCCCTCTTGATGTCAGTATACTGATTTATAAGATGACCCTCACCTCTATTTATGCGCCTATAAATTCCTTTCTTCTGCCCTAAAAGATATTTGAGCTTATTATTCATCCATCTTGGGTCATTTCTACTTGATCTAATTACTTTATATGGGATAAATGTTCTTTGGGCAGCCTGTATAGTGTTAAGAAAACTGTCATATTGATAGTTCACAGTTGATAAGTGTTCTCTAATCCCATTATAATCTGCTAAGCGAAAGTCTGGGACTGTTACAGATTATCCCTACTATCATACATCCATTCAATGCTGTAGGTAATTGACTTGTGGTTGCTTGTGCCAAGTTCCTCTGTAATTTCTAAATTATTAATAAGGGATTCCTTGTTTGCCAGAACCAAGTAAAGTAGGTTATTTCCCCTTGAAGGTTCTGTCACAAACTGCTTCAAAAAACAGTCCTGAACTACTTCTAAAAAGTCGTTAGATTCTAAATTACCTGTCAAGAAATTCCAATCAATGACTAAAGTTAAAGTTCCCTAGAATTACTACGTTATCGTGCCTTGTGGCCTTAACAATTTCCTCCCAGAGTAGTCTCCCTTGTTCCCTATCTAAGTTTGGAGGACGATATATCACGCCTAAAATCAACTTTTCACACCCCTCTGAAAATTCCATCCAGACAGACTCTGTATGTATTATTTCAGACTTTATGCCCGTTTTTATGCAACAATTTAAATGATCACGGACATAGAGTGCCACCCCACCCCCTTCCCGATACTTCTGTCAACTTGGAACAATTTAAAACCCTGGATGTGACATTCAGCAGGCATGTCCCGATTTTTCATATTAAACCATGTCTCAGTTATTGCAAAAACATCAATATTACCTGTACTTGCAACTAATCTCAACTCGTCAATCTTATTCCTAGCACTACGACAATTGGTGTAATATACATTTAAAGACCCTCCTTTCTCTTTACCCTTCCTGCTCATTTCTGTTTTTCCACTATACCTATTACTGTCCTTGTCACTGGTATCCTTGTCCAGATTCAATAAGCGGACGGAGAGTTTTAGGGGACCTTATCAATTTCCCAAACAATAACAATAACAAATCTTAAAGAGGTAAGATTGTCCAAACACTTACACATGCAAATAAAATAGATATGATACAAATAGACGAATCACCACTTCAGGGAACCTATTAGTAGAATATACAGTAAAGCAACCAACAAAAATCAATCATGAAACCCTGTGTAGTATGCAAACAAACAACCAAACGTTCCTCTGCATGGATTACATGCAACTTTTGTGGTAAATGCTGCCACGCCCCTTGTGTAGACATTCAAGACTCTACTACACGAGATATTAAACAAGGGAAGTGTTTTTGGGTATGTCCAAATGAGACAGAACTGTGGAATAAAATCACATCGATATTAAAAGATGACAACACCAAATCGGACTTCATAAAAAACATGACAGCTTTCTATAACAGTTGGGAAAGTAAAAAATCAGGGCCAGATGGTGTTACCGCCCCTGGTACAGATGTTGAAATGATAGCCAGTATATTTAAGAATGGAGAAATAAATGATGGTGACCTGAAGAGGGACAGGAGCTCTAGTGAAATAAATGATGGGGAAACAGGTGTAGACAAGGACACACACAAAACAGTGTTACAAACTAGCAATACCACGGTAGATAGTAAACAAGGGGATGCCCAGGGAAATACTGAAGATAAATTACCGGAAAAAGTTTAAGGCTCCATTGTTAGCACCAGTAACGAAGACAGACACGAGACAGGAACACACCCACCAATGGGGAACACAGTCACAAAAAATCAGGGCAAACGGAAACCAGGCCTATGTGAATATTATGCACTTGGTATCTGCAGGCATGGAAAATCTGGGAAATCAGATGGGTCATGCAATTATGATCACCCCAGAAAATGCCGTGCCCATATGAAAACAGGCAAATGCAACCTCCCGTCCTGTAAGTTTTTCCACCCTGAAATGTGCCACTCATCAATTCAGGAAAGACAGTGCTATAACTTATATTGCCAGGCATACCACCTAAAGGGTACGAGGCGACACAGAACATCCAGACCATGGCAAAATCTGAGTAGCCACAGCTACTCCGGAGAGAGAGGTTTTCTAGTGCCAGGAAGGAAAAAAAGCTGGCAGGAAATGACAGAAATTGTACACCAACTGAAATCATTTCTGGAGTGGAATCACAGTCAGTGGCCTCCACTCCATTACAACAGATATTAGAGCCATAAAAAAAGACCCCCCCCTCCCATACCACCAATACCACCAATCCAACAACATTCATCTTTGCTAATATACAGGGTCTAAAGCCAGCAACAAACAACAAGGTACCTTATATTCGTGGACTACTTACAGAGTCAAATGCTATGTTTGCGGCTTTCACAGAGACCCACATAAGAGATCACTTGGACAATGAAATATGGATCCCGGGCTACAACCTATACAGGTGTGACAGAGTGAACAGGCAAAAACGGGGGGTTGGCCTGTATATCACAGAGTCACTTATATGTTCAGAACTACTAAATGCCTCAAATGATGTAGTTGAAGTATTAGCAATAAAGGTCGAGAATCAAAACCTGGTCATCGTGGTTGTCTACAAGCCCCCGGATGCAACGTCCCAACAATTCCAGGAACAGCTTCTGAAAATTGACCACTGTCTGGAAAATCTTCCAGCTCCTGCCCCCAACATCTTGCTACTGGGGGATTTCAACCTCAGGCACATAAAATGGAGGACCATTGCAAACAATGTGGTAGCAGAGATAACACCAGGAGGCAGCTCAGATGAAAATTCACACATGCATGAACTTTTAAATCTCTGCACCAAGTTCACCTTAAACCAGCAAATAGTGGAGCCCACAAGATTAGAGAATACGCTGGACCTCATCTTCACCAACAATGATGATCTGATACGAAATGTCATCATATCAAAAACAATATACTCAGATCACAACATAATAGAGGTCCAGACATGCATGCGGGGAGCCCCAGATCAACAAAATGTGATCAGCCACAAGGAGCTTTCTCCAAATTCAACTTCAATAACAAAAACATAAGGTGGGACCAAGTAAACCAAGTCTAAATGATATAAACTGGGAAGATTGCCTAAGCATCACGGATCCCAACCTATGTCTAGAACAAATTAACTCTGTGGTACTCGAGGTTTGCTCAAGGCAAATTCCCTTAAGGAAAAGGAGAGAAGATGCAAACTAGAAAGAGAGAGGCGCTCCCTATACAGGCGAAGGCAAAGAATAACGGAGCGGCTACAGGAGGCCAATATCTCTGAAATACGTAGGGAGACACTAGTCAGAGAAATAGCAAACATTGAATTAAAACTAAAGGAATCTTACAGGAATCAAGAGACACGGGAAGAACTAAAAGCCATAAATGAAATTGAAAGAAACCCAAAGTATTTCTTTTCCTATGCAAAATCAAAGTCGAGAACAACAACCAGTATTGGGCCCCTACTTAAACGGATGGGTCCTACACAGATGACAGCAAGGAAATGAGTGAGTTACTTAAGTCCCAGTATGACTCAGTTTTTAGCGAGCCACTAACCAGACTGAAAATCGAAAACCTAAATTAATTTTTTATGAGAGTGCCACAGAATTTGACAGACACATGCCTTTCTGACATCACCACGACGCCAAATGACTTCGAAAAAGCCATAAATGACATGCCCATGCACTCTGCTCCAGGCCCAGACTCATGGAACTCCGTGTTCATCAAGAACTGCAAGAAGCCCCTATCACATGCTTTTAACATCTTATGGAGAGGGAGCATGGACACTGGGATCGTCCCGCAGCTACTAAAAACAACAGACATAGCCCCGCTCCACAAAGGGGGGCAGTAAAGCAATAGCAAAGAACTACAGACCAATTGCACTAACGTCCCATATCATAAAAATCTTTGAAAGGGTTCTAAGAAGCAAGATCGCCACCCATCTTGATACCCATCAATTGCACAACCCAGGACAGCATGGGTTTAGAGCAGGCCGCTCCTGTGTGTCCCAACTACTGGACCACTACGACAAGGTCCTGGATGCTCTAGAAGACTTTGTAAAAGCCTTTGACAAGTGTGACCATATTGTAATAGCACACAAAATGCGTGATAAAGGAATGACAGGAAAAGTTGGTAGATGGATCTATAATTTCCTAACATGTAGAACACAAAGAGTAATAGTCAACAGAGTAAAGTCCGAGGCAGCTACTGTGAAAAGCTCTGTTCCACAAGGCACAGTACTTGCTCCCATCCTGTTCCTCATCCTCATATCAGATATTGACAGGGATATAAGCCACAGTGCTGTGTCTTCCTTTGCAGATGACACCCGAATCTGTATGACAGTGTCCACCGTTGAAGACACGGCTAGACTCCAAGCAGACATAAACCAAATCTTTAAATGGGCTGCAGAAAACAATATGAAGTTCAATGATGAGAAATTTCAATTACTCAGATACGGAAAACGTGAAGAAATTAAAATCTCATCGGAGTACAAAACTAATTCCAACCACACAATAGAGCGAAAAACTAATGTCAAAGACCTGGGAGTGATCGTCAGAGGATCTCACCTTCAAGGACCATAACAAAGTAGCAATTGCATCTGCTCGAAAAATGACAGGATGGATAATGAGAACCTTCAAATCCAGGGATGCCAAGCCCATGTTGACACTTTACAGATCGCTTGTTCTATCTAGGCTGGAATATTGCTGCACACTAACTGCACCTATCAAGGCAGGTGAAATTGCTGACCTTGAAAATGTGCAGAGAACCTTCACTGCACACATAAGTGCGATAAACCACCTCAACTACTGGGAGCGCTTGAAGTTCCTAAACCTGTACTCCCTAGAACGCAGGCGGGAGAGATACATTATTATATACACATGGAAAATTCTCGAGGGCTTAGTACCAAACTTGCACACAAAAATCACTCCCTACGAAAGCAAAAGACTCGGCAGGCGATGTAACATCCCCCAATGAAGAGCAGGGGTGCCACTAGCACGTTGAGGGACAACACAATAAGTGTTAGGAGCCAAGATTGTTCAACTGCCTCCCAGCATACATCAGGGGATTACCAACAAGCCCCTGGCTGTCTTCAAGCAGGCACTGGACAGGCACCTCAAGTCTGTACCTGACCAGCCAGGCTGTGGTTCGTACGTTGGACTGTGCGGCCAGCAGTAACAGCCTAGTTGATCAGGCTCTGGTCCAACAGGAGGCCTGGTCACGACCGGGCCGCGGGGGCTTTGACCCCTGGAATTCTCTCCAGGTAGACTCCAGGTAGATTCACGGGTATCTCATGGAGAGCTGCCCTGTTCCCCTCTGTGAGAATTATCAGGTTTCAGTTTCTGTTAGCCATATTCTGTTAAACTGCCCAAACTATCAACGAGCATACAGAATTTACCTCCAACATTGTCACCGCTCTACTGCCCTTATTTTACCTTCCCTATTTGCTGATGGACCCTCTACCCCTGCCCTGCTGCACTCCATGACCTAATAATAATACCTCTCCCTCTTACTACCCAATACCCCTGCCCTGCTGTGCTGTATGACCCTTGTAGGGCACGCTCTAAGATCATCAATGTAAGTAGGAAAATCCAGAGGGGTCAACTCCCTCTTGGGTTTGAAGGAAAGAAATGAGGGGGGAGAGATAGAGCACGGGATACATGGACAAGGTGATGCCCAATTGTCATGGCAACCTCAACAGGGTCTACAATGCTAGTAGCAGCAACCATAAGAATGGGAACAGGGTCTGGAGATGTGCCAGTCAACTTACGTACCTTTTTCCAGCAGCACACACACTAGTGGAACTAATGGTAGACACGTAAGCTCGCCAATGCAAACGTTTCACTTAACACACAACACGATGGGTAAATGCCAGGAATTGGTTGGTGGTAGCAGCCCCATGTAGTGCATTTCAATTGCACATCATGAACATTCAGGAGACCACGAGAGTACACATTTCTGGTTAACCTACCCAAGGTTTGGGAAGTGGCAAGCACTGCTGCATTAAGAACAAAGGTGGTAAAAAGTTGTATTATTATTATAATAAAAAAGAAGCACTAAACCACAGGGGTCATACAGCGCAGCAGGGTAGGACAGGATGCAGGGAGAATGGGTTGTAAGAGGGAGAGGGATAATTAGTAGGGTATGGAGTGCAGCAGGACAGTGGATAGTGCAGGGATAGAGGGTAGCAAGAGATTGAGGTAGAAGGGACTGAGGGGATTGTTAGAGGCATAATCTTCAGAGTTTGTGTAGTAAGTCAGTTTCTGTCAAAAAGTCAATGAGAGTCAGGAGGGTCCATCTGCAAGAAGGGAAGGTAAAGAAAGGGCAGCAGAGCGAAGATGACATTGGAGGTAAATTCTGCGCGCTCGTTGATAGAGTGGGCAGTCCAACAGAATATGGTGAACAGATACTGGAACCTCACAGTGCTCACAGAGAGGGACAGAGAGCCTCTCCATGAGATACCCATGAGTAAGACGAGTGTGCCCTATGCGAAGAGGGGAGAGTGTCGTCTCCCAACCTCGACATTGGTGACAAGAAGAAGGCCAGAAACCTATACTCGGTTTAATAGAATGAAGTTTGTTATTTAGCAGGTCAGACCAGCGTTGTTGCCAACGGGTGCGAAGGTGGGTAGCAATGACCGCAAAATAGTCCGTGAATGGAACACCTCTATATGAAACTGGAAGGTCATGTACTGCAGACCGTGCAGCAGTGTCTGCCTGTTCATTGCCCTGTACGTCAACATGACCAGGGACCAGCAAAAACAATATCTTTGTGTTTGCTAGAGATACGGCGTAACCAAAGTTGGATACGAAAAACTAGGTGGTGAGGTGTATAAAATTTTCGGATAGCCTGTAAAGCACTAAGGGAGTCTGAAACGACTACAAATGGTGATACAGGCATAGATGCAATACGGATAAGTGCCACAAGAATGGCATACAATTCATCCGTAAATATGCTAGCCGAGGATAATAGATGCCCTCGCACGACGCTGTCCGGAAACACTGCTGCGAATCCGACGCCGTCTGATGATTTACAACCATCGGTGTACACTGCGATGGCATGAGAATGAGAACGGAAGTGGTCTAGAAAAAGAGAGCGAGAAGCCGCCGTAGGTAGTTGGGTTTTGGCGCAAGGCAGAGGAAAAAAACAGACACGGACAGCAGGAACTTCCCAAGGGGGTAGGGGAAAGGGAGATGTCACATGAACATAGAAAGGTGGTAGCTGAAGGGAAGACAAGAGCAAATGTAGACGAAGAGAAAAGGGATGAAGTAAACAGGGTCGACGAACAAATATAGAGCATCTACTAACATCTGTGACAATTCTATACATGG
Source organism: Cherax destructor (assembly GCA_009830355.1). Classification (NCBI taxonomy): domain Eukaryota; kingdom Metazoa; phylum Arthropoda; class Malacostraca; order Decapoda; family Parastacidae; genus Cherax; species Cherax destructor. Next base: position 2,177 of record WNWK01058051.1, on the reverse strand, counting down.
AAGGATTGAGGTCATGAGAGCGAACATAATAGCGAATGCAATGTGCATCACGACGCTCGGACAAGGATGGAATGTTCACTTCTACATAGAGGCTCTCAACCGGGGAAGAACGAAAAGCACCAAGGCATAAACGCAATCCCTGGTGATGGATGGGATTAAGGCTGGAAAGAGTAGCAGGAGAGGCTGCCGAATATATCTGGTCACCATAATCGAGTTTCGATAAAATTAGGGCTGAATGCAGGCGAAGGACAGTTCTACGATCAGCCCCCCATGAAAGATGTGCTAGGGTTTTAAGGAGGTTCAGCCAGCTATGATAATTTGCCTTCAGAGGACAATTGACGGTCAAACAGGAGGCCGAGAAACCTGACTGTATCACGTTCTGGGATACGTGAGCCGTATAGGTACAATGGATGATCAGAGACCACTGAACGTCTAGTGAACGTAATTTGATGAGTTTTGTCACTAGAAAATTTAAACCCGTGAGAGGTGGCCCAATCGGAAACCCGGTTGACGGCATGCTGGAGGAAAACTGCAATGAGGTGACAGTCAGCACCCGCACAAGCTATAGCAAAGTCATCCACATAAAGCGATGACCAAATTTTGGATGGGAGAACAGATGCCAGATTATTTATAGCAAGGAGAAAGAGTGTTGTGCTCAGAACACAACCCCTTGAAGGTGAGATCCTCTGTCATGATCACTCCCAGGTCTTTGACATTAGTTTTTCGCTCTATTGTGTGGTTGGAATTTGTTTTGTACTCCGATGAGATTTTAATTTCCTCACGTTTTCCATATCTCATTAATTGAAATTTCTCATCATTGAACTTCATATTGTTATCTGCGGCCCATTTAAAGATTTGGTTTATGTCTGCTTGGAGTCTTGTAGTGTCTTCAACGGTGGACACTGTCATGCAGATTCGGTGTCATCTGCAAAGGAAGACACGGCACTGTGGCTTATATCCCTGTCTATGTCCGATATGAGGATGAGGAACAGGATGGGAACGAGTACCGTGCCTTGTGGAACAGCTTTTCACTGTAGCCGCCTCAGACTTTACTCTGTTGACTACTATTCTTTGTGTTCTACTTGTTAGGAAATTATAGATCCATCTACTAACTTTTCCTGTTATTCCTTTATCACGCATTTTGTGTGCTATTACACCATGGTCACACTTGTCAAAGGCTTTTGCAAAGTCTGTGTATATAACATCTGCATTCTGTTTATCTTCTAGAGCATCCAGGACCTTGTCGTAGTGGTCCAATAGTTGGGACAGACAGGAGCGACCTGTCTAAACCCATGCTGCCCTGGGTTGTGTAATTGATGGGATCAGATGAGTGGCGATCTTGCTTCTTAGAACCCTTTCAAAGATTTTTATGATATGGGACTTAGAGCTATTGGTCTGTAGTTCTTTGCTATTGCTTTACTGCCGCCTTTGTGGAGTGGGGCTATGTCTGTTGTTTTTAGTAGCTGCGGGACGACCCCAGTGTCCATGCTCCCTCTCCATAGGATGTTAAAAGCACGTGATAGGGGCTTCTTTCAGTTCTTGGGAGTCACACAACATCTGGGTAATTTATGGCATTCAGGTTTGATCAAAGGTGCGGGAGGTTAATATTGGTATTATAAACCCAAAAGGATCATACAACGCTGCATGAGGGATGTGCAAAGTGTAAGAGTAAAATTTAAATTAACGTTGGTGCAACAGACTAGTTTCTGTAATAATAAAAAAGTCAGTCTATATCAAAGGTGGGAGTTTCAGCAAGAACGTCAGTGTGTTGAGGCGGCCGAGACATCGGAAGTGAATCCTGCAAGACCCTTATAGACGAGTCAGTCTATTAAGATGTGGACTGAGCGCGACCAATAGTTCTTGCAGAGCTGTGCAACTGGTAAATATTTGTGAGTGAGTCGCAAGTGTCTGGTACCTGAGTAGAGGAGTGCAGTCTCCCAGATGTCTGGTACCTGAGTAGAGGAGTGCAGTCTCCCAGATGTCTGGTACCTGAGCAGAGGAGTGCAGTCTCCCAGATGTCTGGTACCTGAGCAGAGGAGTGCAGTCTCCCAGATGTCTGGTACCTGAGTAGAGGAGTGCAGTCTCCCAGATGTCTGGTACCTGAGCAGAGGAGTGCAGTCTCCCCCGATGTCTGGTACCTGAGTAAGGAGTGCAGTCTCCCAGATGTCTGGTACCTG
>WNWK01058050.1:0-10562 GCA_009830355.1 Cherax destructor | reverse complement strand
CAGGCCAGACAGGCCAGACTGGCCAGACAGGTCAGACTGGCCAGACAGGTCAGACAGGCCAGACAGGCCAGACAGGTCAGACAGGTCAGACAGGTCAGACAGGCCAGACAGGTCAGACAGGCCAGACAGGTAAGACAGGCCAGACAGGATACAGGTCAGACAGGTCAGACAAGCCAGACAGGTCAGACAGGTCAGACAGGTAAGACAGGCCAGACAGGATACAGGTCAGACAGGTCAGACAGGCCAGACAGGTCATACAGGTTAGACAGGTCAGACAGGCCAGACAGGTCATACAGGTTAGACAGGCCAGACAGGCCAGACAGGCTCCTATGATCACGTAGAAGAAGGTTGGTGTATTATTTGTGTTTGTTTATGTTATTTTGTCACTTTCAATTTCGAAATAGTATGGCATTAATTGACCTTATTTCATTATGTTGCCTTATTGTTGTAGGGGGCTCTTGATCCAAGGAATGGGATTTATCTTCCCCATGCTTTTATCCACTTTGAAGGCCTCCTATTCCACAGGTGCTATGTGACCCCTACGGGTTTAGCGCTTTCTTCTGATTAACGTATAACCATTGTGAGCGACATCAGTCTTCAGTGATGCGTCGAAGGAAATGGCTCTAACGTTTCGTGGATTAAAACTGTGTAGGCACAAATTTTGTTGTATTTTGGGCTTTTACTGGAAAATGTATGTCTGGTCATGTTGAAACCTTCAGTACTGATGTGTCTTCCTCAAGGACACAATCTCCTGGTGTTAGGTTGTGTTAGGTATCGTGTGCTAATTTAATTAATCAAATTAATTTTTGTGAAATAATTGGTGAATTTCTCTTCTGATGAGAAATAAGTCCCAGTGTTTGATGTTATTTAATTATCTTAGGTTACATCAACTTAATGAGTTATGTTAATATTGTAACATCTATGGCCCCTCAAAACCACTGTTTAAAAATTGTATATTATGTACACTAGACTTAAATCAAACTTATGTACCGTACTTACTTTCTTAAAAGGTGGTCAATCTTAGGTTGAGAAGAATTTAAATATATTTTACACTCTGTGGGGCCCTTATTTGCTTTTTCGAAAACTGAACAAATGTAATTCTGCCATTCTTCCTATAATTTCTGAGTGTCGTATCTGATTAGCTTCTACCCATCCAAGCTGATTACTAAATAATGCAACGTCTGAGCGGTTTCAAGCTAAATGTATTTGGCCTTTTTGAATGTTTTAAATTTTATATGGGATCTGTAATATCCTAATTTACCATTTGTAGTGGTGAATTTTGGATATTAGTTTCCTATAATAACTTATGAATGTTTTTTTCTGATTCCCTTCAAATTTTCAGTTAATATTTAACTGCAATATCAACTTATGTCGCACTCTGCACAAATTCAATCGTGTGCATTGAATCCCTGGTAACTGGGGATACCAGGTGGTAACTGGGGTTGTGGGATACCAGGATACTTTTATCAGATCGCGCAGTGACCAAAATACAAAAAGTTTATTTCATGATTGTCTCTATTATCTGAAGCTGAGGTTTAGCAGACTTAGTGATAATTATTTAAATAATGAGCCAGAGACATTTAATGTTTAGTCTATTATAAAATATTACATTATTAATATACGAGATTTATAGCAAGAGGAGTTGGGAAGGTTATAGCAACGTCAGCTGCTGACTGTTGTTGGTCCTGTGTCTATTATGTTTCAGGTCATTTCACGCAATCAGTCACTTGTCCGCGAGCAGTTGTTTGCTTGTTGCTAGGTTGGCTCTTGTAATTGTTTATTGCCTTTATTATTTTCACATAAACAAATGTCAAAATAAGTAATTATCTAGTTATGTTCGTTGATGTGGATGACATCACGTTCGCTGCCACCTCTTGACCCCAGAGAGCGGAAGCGAGACAGTTTTTCGGGGGACATATTCCTATAGGACGTAAGGAGATTGAGAGTTAGAATGGATACCAGATAGACAAGATGTAGGGAAATCCACTATTCCAATTTATGTGGGGAATTACACCACAAAGTCAATTTATGTACTTTTCCTTGTAGTACTGTAACTCATCAGATATCTTATGACATGTATTTATGTCTGGAGTGTTTCTGGAACACTCTATTATAACTGCTTCAGAATGTTCGTAGAACACTGTCATACTGTTACACATGTGTTGTAAAAGTATACCTCTCTCAGTGCATGTGTTCAACACAATGTTATAAATTCCTACTCAATTTCCTTCTCTCACTGATGAGAGATGTGATCTCGTCAGAAACTAGGCTTTTCCTGAAAGGTTTCTGTAGTAGCCAAGGGAAGAACGAAGGAAAATATTTTTCACACTCATCGTGTACACATTACAAACTAAGTACATAATATCTGCAGTAGCATCTCGGTGTATATAAACTAAGAGGTTTATATCTATACACTGAAAAGTGTATATCTACTATAGTATAAACGCATCGATATTATTTGTTACGCAGAAATTGGGATTACCTGAGGCCTAATGCCTTGTCTAAGGGCAAAGGGTAAAAGTTAAACAAAACACCTGTAAAACTAGGCCTCCCAGGTCTATCCCCATAAACATAGCTGATATTAAACCATTGTTTAGTGTTCCAATGGGTTGGGGTATCAGAAGGTTCAACACAAAAATTCCTACTTATACAAAAATACATTTATTTACTTAGATTAAAAATATATACATTCCAAACACACCTCTTCACGTATTAATTAGCCATACCCCCTCAATAACAGTACAGGACGGAGAGGGCGGCCGGAGCGTCACTTCAGAAACACAACAGCGTCCCTATGGGGTCGGCCCAGCCACCGCTACCCTCATCCAGAACACATCTCCTATTTCTTCAGTTCACACTCTTCCTTCCGGGCCCCGACCATGTCCGAGCCCAGGGTGTGTACTGGTACACCATAAAAGTGCCTATGGCTTGAGTTATCTACACAAAAAGGGAATACAACATCACAAACTTAGGTGAAACCCAGCTCCGTCTCGCCAGCCGCTCACACATGCCGCCACATGTGTCCTCCCAGCCACGCCACTACGTCACCACAAACATTTGCAAAATAAATCCCTAGTTGGATTTCCTTAATTCACAGCTTAAACTTACTTTACATTACTCACAAGGTGCATAGCATATTTATAAAAGTATGATTTACATTTATCTAAAGGCTATACATGATTATTACTATTTTTTCTAATTAGTACATGAAACTTATGGCACACTTCTCCAATAGCTATATATTACGTATATGACATGCAGAAACCTGCATAACATTATTCAACACTTTAAGGATTAAAGTATACTTAATTAGCGGTGTATATGTAAAATGCTGTATATAGGCTTTAAATACCTAACAGATTCTGTTAAATGCTTAACTGATTTGTTCAAAGAAATTATCATGATTCTAACTAATAGATTCTTGTTCTAAGAAAATGAGCCATTCTCCTCTTTATTGAATCAAACTTTATTAACTCCTATTCCCAAATTACTGATTGACACTTATGGGTTTATCACTTCCTCTTGAGTATACTATGTGGTGTGCAGATAGAACAAGGGCGAGCGTTAATTAGCAATACAGCTTGCACTCTGTTATAGAATATTCTTCCTGAATATTTCATTATTCGCAAACACTATGATGCATGTCATCTGAACTGGGAGGAATCACTTCTTCTTCATTTTATAACTGAACTGGTTATCCAGGTTTTGCAGCCATATAGAATTTCAGACTGGGTTAAATAGCATGTCGACCGTTTACCATCACACCATCAAACACTCTCTCACCTCTTTGGTAAACACCACCATGTAAAACTGCTGGAGCTGAGAGTTTTCACATAATTCTATCTATGTGAATGCTGTTTACAGCTGCTAGGAGTTGGAAAAAAAGTACCACTGTTTATGTATTATAATCGTCATCTTGACTGGACTGACCTGACGTATAACACAACCTGGTACTACACATCCATGGAAAGTGCTCTGGTTTGTGATATACCATAAAGAATACAACCAACTGCTGCATTTTCTTACAACAGAAACACTTGTTATTCGGTGATTTGTATTTATATTCGGGCGTTAATGATCCCATGAGAACACATCTAATGTCATCCCTACATTTATGACGCACTTATACTAAATTAAGGAAATTAAAGCTTAAATTTCTATATATTTTTTTTTTTTATATTTTATTTAAAACACATTACAATACATTGAATATTACATTATAGAAGTATATAACAATATACAAAATTCCAAACCTCAATTCCACATGCAGCTTATCCATGCTCATGGCATTACACACAAAACTTCACGTGCACTATAAAAGTACATAATTTAACCTGCACATGAGTCCCATCAATAACTATTTTATCATCTCACTTAGGCCTCACTGGCCTGCACATCTAAACCTTATTTTTTTTTTCCTATTTTATGTAAATCCAGAATTAATCACATAGAAACACTTTCTCTAGAGAACAGTAAAACTGAAATAAGGTTCTCTCACACTTGACATAGAAAAATATATGAATCTCAAAATCCTATAGTGTGAAGACAAGTAACACTATGAAAAATCCTGATCCAATATAAACCCCTAAAACTGTAAAATTCTTAAGTTAAGCTTTATCACACAAAACAATGAATACTGATTAAATTGCGTGTACAATATATTTAAGACACATATTATCACCTTACTGAGCAGCACAATTCACGCTAAATGATACAAAAATTTTACAAAGCTCCGTCTCACAAAATAAAGGATCCAAAGCCCTCCTAATTAAAGGAACAAAACAAAACAATGATTACTTTTTTTTTTTTTTTTTTTTTTTAATATTACCAGGTATCCCTGTGCCAGACAAACCCCCATTGCTTGCCCCTGACACCTTCCTACCATTCCCTCCCCTCCCCCGTCAAGGTCACAGAAACATTCTCCGAACGCCCCATAACCCCCCCTCTCCCTCCCCCCTCTCATACTCTTACATACCTCCTAATCAACACATACTCTAAACCAAACCTCCCCCCGGGAGACCAACCCCTTTCGTACCATTCCCATCTCTCCCCCCCCCAATAAAGTCCCCATTGTCAACTGCCTATACCCTACCGAAAACCCCCGCTCCCATGCCTGACCGTAAAGTCCTTGATTCCTGCATTTTGTTCTAAAGAACCGTGCTGCAAGAGCCCGGATTCTCCCCTCGCCCCGAACCTCCCTCATACCCCAAGTTACAAAAATATAATCCAAAACCAGATACATAACCGCACGCCTAACACCCTCAGGACTACCCGCAACATCTAAACTTAAAACTTGCAACACAGACAACCCTCCTCCCCCCACCTCCCTGATTATCCCACCGAACCACTCTCGAACCCTAGCCAAATCCTCGCAAAAATATAATACATGAAAAGCCGTTTCCAAAATCCCACAGCGCTGGCATAGCCCGTCCTTTATTAGACCCATTACGAAAAGTTGAGCTCTGGATGCCAATATATTATGCAAAAACCTAAACCCCGTTTCCCGCACCCTGGCCGGCAATTTTAACCTTTTTAACCAAAACCACGTAGCCCCCCAATCATACTTTGGATAAGCTGCCGCCCCCTGTATCTCCAACTCACCAGTTCCAATCCTATCAAGCACCTTAACCCGCATTTTCCGCGGTTCCGAGACTACTATGAGATGTCGCAAGAGTGCCTCACATACCTGAAGATCCTTACCATGCCACCACCGCCTGCTCTCCCTCATAACCCTGTCCACTCTCACCCCTCCCCTCCCTCCCCTCGCCAAAAATTCCTGCCTAACGTAAATCCCCATCAATCGCCTCCTCAGAGGTATCAATCCCATACCTCCTCTTGCCACCCTAGTCATAACCACTTCCTCTCGCAACCAATGTCTTCCAAAACCCCAAATAAAACGTAAAACCCTCTTTTGCAGCCGCCGAATATCCTCTTCCATGAGAGGATAAACCGCTACTACGAACCACAACTTACTGTAAACCAATGTATTAACCACAATGACCCTTTGCAAAAGAGTTATCTCCCCCGGCCTCCATCCAGCCATCCTACCCAGCTGCCTCTATCACCGCAGAAGAATTAAACCGCAACTGGCACATTACAAAAACAACACCACAAATTTTTATCCTATCCACTGTATTCCATCCAAACCTCTGACCCAACGCCCCCCCCACCCAAGTTCCTACCTCCAACAATTTCGATTTTGCCCTATTTGCACTCATCCCTGTAGCCAACCCAAAAATCTCTATCATCTTATTAACAGTGCCCAGCCCCTCTAAGCTTCCCACCAAGATAGTGGTGTCATCTACATACCCGACGATACCCGGGGCACATTCCGGGTCCCCTCCCCCTCTCTCACACCCTCCTGCACCAATCTATAGAAGGGATCCTGCAGACATGCGAACAGGAGCTGCGACAAGGGACACCCCTGTCGCAGCCCCCGTCCCATGCCCACCACAGTCCCCACCCTCCCGTTCACCTGCACTCTCACCTGCGCCCTGCCATAAAGCGTCCCCACCCACCTTACTACCTCCTCCCCAAACCCCTGTTTCAATAATATGCCCTGCAACATCTCCCTATTCACGCTGTCATAGGCAGTTTCCCAATCCAACCCCACGACTCCCCCTCCCTACCTTCAACAAACCCTTTAATTCTACGATGCCCCCCCTCATACTACGTCCAGGAACTCCGTACTGCCCTCCCTCTAAAATATTATTTAATACTTTCTTCATACGATTCACCAAAATACGCGCAAAAATCTTATAATCAGCACAGAGTAAGGTTATCGCTCTATATCCCTTTAATGTCCCGCAATCCCGGCCCTTGGGTATTAAAACCACTATCCCTGTTCGCTGCTCTTCACTCATACTTCCCATTGACTTCATACCATTGAAAACCCTCACCAACACCTCTCGCAAAACCTCCCAATGAGTCACATAGAAGTCGCCCGAAATCCCGTCCAAACCCGGTGTCTTCCCAAGTTTCTGTCCCTGCACCGCCTGCCATACCTCTTCCTCAGTAATGCGTCCCTCCAAACCTTTCCTGTCCTCCTGACTAATCCTCTCTATGATGCTACCTAAAACGAAACCACATGCCTCCTGATTATATAACCCCTTCTGCAACTTTCTCTGAAACCATTTATCCGTATAGCAACTCATGCCCTCAGTGTTACGTATCACCTGACCACTCCTATACCCATCTAAATCCTCGTCCACTGTTAAGGACATAATCGTCATGCCCTTCCGTCGTTCCCGAAATTTACGCAATACCATAGCTGAGGTTTATCCCCATAAAACATCCTCCAATCCCCCTCTAACCCTAATGGCATGAAAATTTTCATTTTGAATCTCCCTTAATTGGCCCCGGAGTTCATCGATCTCATCCTGCGGGTACCTCCCCCACCCCTTATAACACTCCCGCAACTGCTCCTCCAAATACCTCTGCTTCCCATACCTCAACTTCCCATCCTCAGACCCCATCCGCATGTAAAATCCCCTTATTGCCACCTTTGCTCGTGTATCCCACCATTTCACAACATCCTCGATACCATTACCCCCACCCCATAATCTACCCCACCACTCCTCAAAAACTTCACGATGTCCCTCACCCTGCAGCAAACGCACATTCAATTTCCAATAACTAGGATAAATCTTAACTGCACCCTCCCATCCTAAATCAACCAAAACACCTCTATGGTCTGAAAAACCCATCTCCACACAGGTTACACTGCCCACCTGTATTTCCCGCGTTACATAAACCCGATCAAGCCGTGCTGCGTATCCTCTCCGTACAAAGGTGTGTTCCACATTCCACCCCCCACCCTGTACCACGTCCACCACCCCCACTGCCCCCAAAACCTCCCTTAAGGCATCCAACATACATCCCGCCCCTCTAGGCTCGACATCCTTCCCTCTAATTATACAATTCCAATCACCTGCTACAATAGTAACCATAGGAAGGCCCCTTAAGGCGTAGACTAAATCGTTACGAACAAAATCCTCCTTAACCCTACGATCATTGCACGCCGGCATGTACACCCCAACAAAACACACCTGAATATCCCCCCACTCACCTTCCACCCTAACAATTCTACCCCCCCCTTCCTCCCATGTCCTCAGATGAAAAGGGCTGGTCTCCCGTACCCCCACCATCACCCCTCCCTTTAAATGCCCAGAACTTCCTGTATATAACCTATAACCTTTCAACATTAATTCCCTTCCACACCTAAAATTATGCTCCTGTAGGAAGCATACGTCTACATTCATACGTCTCAGTGTTGCCTCCACCCATTTCCTCTTAACCTCCGCTCGGAGGCCGTTGACATTCATATTCAAACACTTGAATTCTGCAATGGGGGTTTTCCTCTCGACCTCACGGATCCTGGCTCCACAGTCTTGAAAGTACCACCAAACCCTCGGCTCTCCTTCCCATTTCTACCTCCACCTTTTCCCTTGGCTCCCCCTTTCCCTCCCTTAGCTATGTCCACCCAGGTCTTTTTACTGGACCTCTGTCCTGGTGTAATCACATCATCGTCAGCCTCACCACTTGGCCTCTTACGTGACTCACTCTCAAACTCCATGACCCCCTCCCCCGGAGACCTATGCACCTCCACTTCTGCAACAACCACTGACCTGCAGTTGACCACTTTAGCACCATCAACACCCACACCCCCCTGACTCTCCACATCTCCATCCGATTTCACTACAGTACTCTGCAACTCCCCCGGCAATGGACTATCCAGAATCCTCCTCAGGTCCTCAAGACTGGGGTCTGGGAACTCAGTCCCATCCTCCAGTGGACTTCTTTCAGGGGTGACCCCAGCCGCCTCCATTGTCTCACTCGGAGACTCCTGGGGCAACGTCAACACGGCCTCCGCACTCGCTTCAACAGCATCACTCCATTTATCAATTCCCGCAGCATTCACCATTATATCTTCTACCACAGGTGTCTCGAACAGCACCTGTTCCTCTCGGGCACCTGATTCTGTCCGCAAGTCGTCCTCACCTCTAGTAGTCCCATTGTATGGGCCCCGTCGCCGATCACACGTTGCTGCCATATGTCCAGTGTCGCCGCATAATCGACACGTCCTCTGCTGTCCTGCATACGTCACGTACACCTGGGTACGGAACGCCTCCATCACAACAAAAGACGGTATTTGCCGCCTCAGGGTCATTTTAAGGGAGAACGACCCCTCTGGCATTCCTGCATATGGCCCATGGGCCCATCTCCCTACGGTGGCAGCATGGATGACCCCATACTGGCAAAATACCTGTCTGATGTCTACCTCGTCGGCCTCGAACGGAATATTCTTGATCCTTATCCACAAGTAGTGTGCAGACGCATCCCGAAGACGTACCTCCAAGTTTGTGTTGATTACGATGTTCTTCTCCTGATATCTGTCGACGATTCCATTGTAGACACTGCCGGATGCAAACTTGACAAAAACCCTGGCAGATCCATTCAGGGATATTCCGTAAATGTCCTCTGTAGATATCCCGTACGTGTCTCTCAAAATCAAAGGCAAGAGAACGTCGGCATTGCTGGGATACACGGCTCCCTGCAGCAAATCAATGCACACAGTATGTACTCGTCGCGGTAACCATCCGCCATCTTGTAGAAAATCAAAGTTTTCTGACTCCTCCACCAGGGAGCTCTGTACGCACGTCCGTTCACCACCAAGGCTGGGGAACGACTGTATTTCTATATTATGTTGCTGCCTTGACATTACTTCTGTCGACATTTACTTCACTTGTGTGTGTGTGGGGGGGGGCAGAGGGAGGGAGAGCAGGACTCGAACCTGCAAACTCTGTATCAGAGTGACCAGTACTTTACCACAGAGTTAGACTCCAGATAAGTATGGGCGCCTTGCCGGGACTAGACGATGTGTCCCCGTACCCCAGGACACCAAGCTCCTTTTCAAAGTTTTTTCATCAAATCCTGCCACATGCAGTGGACAACGAAAGATTTGAAATGCTTAACAAATCGCAAACAGGCGTACTGGTACTGGTCACTCTGATACAGAGTTTGCAGGTTCGAGTCCTGCTGTGGACGAAGAGATAATGTTTATATATAATTATATATATATATATATATATATATATATATATATATATATATATATATATATATATATATATATATATATATATAAGATCACAGTAAACAGGTGATATCAAAATATGCAAGACAACCACTATGAAAAATAGAAGAATTCCAAGCGCTTTCGTGACTACTCACATTATCAAGGAACTATAAAAGGAAACGTGAGAAGAAGGCTTATAAAGGGGCAGAATACACCTCACAGTCACATCACACTAACAAAGACAACACCTCACAGTAGCGTAACATCTCACGACTCTGTGAAGAGGAACATAAGAAAGGACCTGAAACTCTTCCCAAGAATTAAGATTAGTCCAATTTATCATTAAATTCTTCCCAAATTTTATTAATTATAAATGAATCCAATTTATATAAACCAAAGAAATATTCAAATTATTTTCAAAACTGCTTTTAATGAAACATGATTCTATTATATTCCTCTCAACCATGAACTTGCTTGATACAAC
>WNWK01058049.1:0-10562 GCA_009830355.1 Cherax destructor | reverse complement strand
TAATACAATTATAATGATAAAACTACATATTTAGAAAGTGAATTTTTTTATTTTAATCCCAAGGGAGGTTCCTTGATGTTGATGAGGGGCTCTTGATTAAGGGAATTGGAACTGAACTCCCTTCCTTGGATTGAATCTAATTGTCTTCCATTTCCCCAGGTGCTGTATATACAGACCTCTACAGGTTAAGTGCTTCCCACATTGAACGTTAATAATAACTGAAGTTAATACAGTACTGATATTTCAGATTATGTGCACTATCATAAATTAAGCTTGAATACTACTTATGAATAAAGAAATCAAATGCAACAACAAACTTTCAGAGTAAAGAGCTGTACAGATACAAAAGCAAATGTGGTTTGTTGTTTTTTATACTGGGCCTGAAACTTTTCACTGGTATATCAGCAGTTGCTCAACATTAATACTCTGCAGCAGTATGCCAGCTGTTGCTCAACATTAATACTTTGCAGCAGTATGCCAGCAGCTGCTCGACATTGATAAAGTGGACCCTCGGTTTTCGTCAATCTCTTGTTTTCGTTTATTTCAGTTATCGCCGACTTTTTTCGTCAAAATATTGCCTTCGTTTTCGTTGCTTTCCTCGGTTTTTGTTGTTGGTATGGTACCTGTCTGAGTGCCCCGCGCGCACATAAAGCTTCCTCCACACACATTCTCAGGCAGTGTCGTGTTGTTTCTTGGTGAGTGAACATTATCTTGCGAGGTCATACGAAACATTTCTTAATTCATTGTTTTTGGCACTTGTTTATTGTGTGACTGCTAAATAAACCACCATGGGCCCAAAGAAAGCTTCTAGTGCCAGTCTTAATAATAATAATAATAATAATAATAATAATAATAATAATAATAATAATAATGGTAAAGAAAGTGAGGAACACTGTAGACTTAAAGAAAGAAATCATAGAAAAATATGATAGTGGCGAACGTGTGGCCGACCTTGCCAGGATGTATGGGAAGCCCCCATCAACCATCAGTTCCATTGTGGAGAAGAAAAAAAAGAAATCAAGGAAGCTGATGTTATGAAAGGGGTAAATGTGCTAATAAAACAGAGATCACAAACAATTGAAGTTGTGGAGAAATTGTTGTTGGTGTGGATCAACCAAAAACAGTTAGCGGGAGATAGTATTGTGCAATCGATAATTTGCGAAAAGGCAAGGCAATTGCGTGATATTCTCATAAAGAAAAGGCCTGGAAGGAGTGCTAATGTTAGTGAATTTAAGGCCGCCAAAGGTTGGTTCGAAAAATTCAAGAAGCTAAGTGGCATACACAATGTTGTAAGGCATGGTGAGGCTGCCAGTTCAGACAAACATGCGGCTGAAAAATTCGTGCAGGAAAAGACTATGTAGAGGCTGAAAATTCGTCCCCCAACAAGTGTTCAATTGTGACAAAACAGGCCTCTTTTGGAAGAAAATGCCAAGGAGGACCTACATACACAGGAGGAAAAGGCACTGCCAGGACACAAGCCTATGAAAGACAGGCTAACTCTCTTGTTCTGGGGTAATGCAAGTGGGGATTTCAAAGTGAAGCCTTTACTGGTGTATTATTCTGAAAATCCCAGTGTGTTCAAGAAAAACAGTGTCGTCAAGAGTAAATTGTGTGATGTGGAAGGCCAACAGTAAGGCATGGGTCACGAGGGAAATTTTTCGGAATGGTTCAATGAAGTGTTTGGCCTGAGTGTGAAGAAATACCTCCTGGATAATAAATTGCCACTCCAGTGCCTCCTGTTAATGGACAATGCTCCTGCTCATCCTCCAGACTTGGAAGACCAATTTTCTAAGGAATTCAGTTTTGTAACAGTGAAGTTCACCTCCTAACACCACTGCTCTCATCCAGCCCATGGACCAGCAGATCATTGCAAACTTCAATAAACTGTACACCAAAGCAATGTTTCAAAGGTGCTTTGATGTGACCGCAGACACTAAATTGACCAAGAGAGTTCTGGAGGAATAACTTCAATATCTTCCATTGCATAAGCCTTATAGATAAGGCTTGGCAGGGAGTGACTTCCCGGACGATGAACTCTGCTTGAGAAAATTGTGGCCAGATTGTGTCCAAGAGAAGGATTTTGAATGGTTTGGGGCTGACCCTGTCGATCCTCTGCCTGTTGTGGAAAGTATTGTGGCATTGGAGAATTCCATGGGGTTGGATGTGAGTGGTGAGGATGTGGAAGAATTGGTGGAGGATCACAATGAAGAGCTAACCACTGAAGAGCTGCAACACCTTCAACTGCAACAGCAACAGAGCACATCTGAGGAAATTGCTTCACAGGAGGAAGATAAATGGAAGAAGGTGCCTTCTTCAGAGATTAAGGAGATTTGTGCAATGTGAGTAGGGTGCAAGCTGTGGGAATTAAGAGATTACCTGTCTGGGCTTCACCGCCACTTACAACAAAATAATCTCCCGGGGAGTTGACCGACTAGTATAATTTTACCGCGGTTACCCCCGTTGAGGCGTATGAGAAAACTTGACCCACTCCTGGTCGCATCCAAGGGGTCCCTTCGATATTCTCACTCTAAATCCACATCTATCCTTGACCAGTTTATTAATAATGGGTAACACCAATAGTTACGGTATTGTTAATTTTAAGTGGACTGTATGGTTTTTAGATATAGGATATAGGACTGATTGAGAAGGAGGAGAGAGCACAATTAATTAATGTTCACTCACCCTTTATCTGCGTCTTGGGTGTTCACTGGAGATCCTCATCATTCCCACCGCAGACACACAATATCTCAACATACCTACTGGCCAGATGGTAACCTAAGACAGTGTACATACTTACGGTGGGGAAGCCGCATTCTTGTCGCTATTCTTCGACGGATCTCGTGGTCCTGCTTGGTAGAGATTATTCTTCCGGCAAGACGATGATGTTAGTGGTTGTCCCGATGAGTCAAGAGAAGATTGATTCCCTTGATCCCTCTACCGTCCACGGGACAGGACGGTTTAAGTAACATGCGGTTGATCGGGAATAGCGATTCGTATCCTCTCGCTAATTCCCTTTCTTACAGTCTATTCATATAACTTTAACCACTATTCACACGACGGTTTAATGTCCCACTAATTTACCCTCGTTAGAAGTAAATCCATTAATAATTGTGTACGATGAACACTGATCAAACCGACGCACATTTCCTCCATCAAAAACCCGTAATTTTGGCGTCGGTCACTATTTAACACATTATCACTCTATTATTGCAGTTTCTTGGACGTAATGTCCCACATTATTCCCGGCGAATATTCACAACATTCACTATTGTGAAGAGAGACCCTTAACCGCGATTTGGTTGTTGTAAACGCCGATTCCCGACTCCATTATAATCAGAACTCTCCCATCGTTCAACCTTCTTCGTCTTATCCCATGAGACTGACCCGCTCTCTGCCCGCGCTTGACCCAGCTCCGCATACCCATGCGACTGTCGGGATGGTTCTGTTTTCATCTAAAGCAAAATACGAACCACCAACCACACATACATTAAGAATATTCACATTAGAAAGGCTATCGAGTATAACCTTTCAGGAAAATACCCAATATTTTCCACACTGCGGCCGGGGAGGGTTCGTTGTTAGACGATTCAAATTGCATCATCTTGCAAAAGGAGTTTCCAGCCTGACCTGGACTGAACAGCTGTTCTCCTGGTAGGCCGGATCACACTTTCTTCCTCTGGTATCCCCTGGTCAGTGTTGTCTTCAATATCACTTACTTCACTCTCCCTTAGGTTTTCGTTCACATTTGATAGAACTCCCTTTAATTCTAAGGGGATTAACTTATTAATGGTGCGTAAACTCTCTTGACCGCGACGTAAACTCTCTTGACCGCGACACAACACTTTGACATTCCTGACAACACCCTGAGCATTTGGGTACAATGTTACTACCTAACCCAGAGGCCACAACGTTCTAGGTTGTTCAGTATCAATTAACACAATGTCACCGGTTGAATATTCTGTCAATTGTTGCTTCTGAGGCACCATAAAAGTGTTCACGTAGTGTAAGGAGATACTTTTACGCCACACATTAGACCAGTGATTAATTACTTTATTTAACATCTTGAATTTATCACTTAACACTGTCACATTATTATAATCCTTATCAACTTCCACAGGATTATCTTTATAGATAGGTGCAGCTTCTAGGGTCCGCCCACATATCAAGTGAGAAGGAGTCAGCACCTCTGCGTCGGGAGTATCAATTATGTACGAGAGAGGACGATTATTTATCCGATTTTCTGCCTCCACTAATACTGCCCGAAATTCCTCCAAGTTAATTCGTTTCCAGTGTAGTACTTTACGCAGACACCTCTTCACTGTACCTATCAGTCTTTCATACAATTCCCCCTTGCCAGGGGCCCTGGGAGCTATAAACTTCCAGCCACACCCTCGCTGATTTAGCAGAGACCGTACATCATTACTCTCATTTAATTCCTTCAAATGTTGTGCCCCTGTTGGCATTATCCGAAATCATTAGTCTCGGACAGGATCTCCTAGCTGTAAATTTACGAAACAGCTGTATGAACTGTTCTGCAGACAAATCCTGTGCCACTTCTAAATGTACTGCCTGTAGAAACTTGTTTTGGGACTGCCTCCTTGTAAGCTGCACTTAGAGCAAGCACTGTTGACACTGACACTCTGAGACACTTCTCTCAGACTTACAAGTGGCTATGGTACAAATTTCAGCTAATTGCAGTAAGGGGAATCCCACACTGCCACACAATACTGGAAGGGGTTTACTTACTTGAAATAGTGGCTATGTGTGTCCTGGTCTTCCTTATCTATAACCCTCCTAACACCATGTGCAGTGGAGAACCTTTGTCTGCAAATGAAGGGGTAATTAGTGTCCTGCCTGCACCTCAGAGTTCCCTGGGTTATAAGGATATCCCTTAAGCAATATGCAGTAAACAACACTAGCTTCCAGACTTGAACTTAAGAGATGACGCTGGTACATACCATTACAAAGGCGTACGTCTGCTTAAGACCCACAGATAACTCACTAACGTTTCCAGAAAACTGGCCAGATACTGAGAGAAAGAAAGCCTAGTCTTACTGTAATGGGTCTGGATGGAGAGAGATATCCGCGGTACTTCGGGATCTCTCCTCCGGGGCCCCAGGACAGATGTTGGGTCACGTGGGGATGCTGCTTGGTCACAGCACGTTCTCTGAGTGATGTCTTGTCTGAAGAACGTAGGTTCACCTTCCGCGAGCCCTTATGGCAGGCCCTGGACACGAGTGCCGTCCGGTCACTCTCGTCGAGCAGACTCTGGTCTAACCCGACTGTCCAGTTTCCGCCGTGTGGACGCTGGGGGTATAAACTTGTGGGTTCCGGTGATCTTAACACCCTTCCCTTTAACTTTAATGTCTTTCACACGTCTAGCCTTGTCTGAGCAGTTTCGTACTTTCCCACCCAGTGGCCCATATACCCTGGTAGCCCTTCTTCCCACTGAAACGAGGTTCCCTGGGCTTAACAACAATCTATCTCCCTCTTAGGTACCCCATAAAAGCGTTCCCCAAGGTGGCTAAGTGTTCGCACTTCCTACTTGGTTTGGCTTACCTGTCGGTTCGTCGGTACACTAACATTCATTATCACTACTCCCCAGCTATCATGGTGTGAGCTTCCCCCTCTGGCGTTGCAGGAACTCATGAGGAATTCTGCCACCGATGATATATCCTACTGGGGATCTGTATAAACCAATTCCTTCCTTAACAGTCCGTCGTGTGGACAGGAAGTCATCTAGATAGTTGGCTCCCACCAGGATACCTACATTTCTGACTGTGTCAGTGGTAATGTCCTGGTCTGCCAGCTTCACACCAAGGTCTTTCAATCGCTTGGTTGCTGCTGCAAGACCTCTGGTCGTAATAGCCGCAGGTAACGTCTTTACTACCAAAGCTGTAATATTTCTGCGATGTCCACCCAATTTAACAGTGACATCCACAACATCATAAGACTTGGGCGGGCCCTGACTTATAGCACCTCCCAATGTCGCTTAACTTTGTCAGTGGCCTTCAACTTTAACTTGGCCACGAATTTCTCTGTTATCATGGACACTTGTGCTCCCGAGTCAAAGAATAATCGGGTTGTTTCGGATCTGTTCCCATTCACAACCCCTGCCATGACTGTAGGTAGGGCAGCAACTCCGTGCTTCTCACTCAGATTAGAGACTTTGCCCACACTAATCATGCTGGCTACCACTTCAGGCTCGGACTCGCTTTCTATCTCTACTGGAGAAACATCCCTACTAGCCTGGGTTTCCCCTTAAATTGTTGTGACATAGTGCAGTATGGTGTTTACCTTTCCGGCAATTATAGCACTCTGAAAGAAGTGACTGGCAATCTTTTGTCTCATGTCCCCAAAACATCTTAAGCATAGCTGCAACCCTTTAGTCTCTGCCGCCTACTGCTCAATGTTGCATACCGAGAGCAACTTGCTCTAGTGTGTTCGCCTTCGCAGAACACGCATATTCTGGGGACGAGTGTCTCTGAGGGTCTGCTTAGAGGTCCTTGTCTTAGACACTTCTTTGCCATAGTACACCCCAACGTTAGTGTTATGAGCTTTAAATTGATCTCCCGAGTTTTCTGAGTAACTAACTGTTTGTTTATGTGATGATGGCGGTGACTCTTCTCTCTCACCTATACTCAGGTGAATCACGATATCGCTCAACCCCTCAAAAATCTGTTGTATTGTGAACCGGTTAGTCCTATAATTCAAATGTAACTCATGTACTGTAATGCTAGCTAGTTTCCTCTGAATCCTCTGACTGACCATCCATTCCGATCCGCCCCAATCATGTAAATCTCTGAGACTGTTTGTCAGACTCATGACTTCGATTCTGAACTTCTCTAAGCTCTGACGGTCATGACGGCAAGCCTCAAGATCAGACAATCGATAAAATATAGCTATCATTATCTCCTCTGTGTTGCCATATGCATTCTTTAGTTGATCCTTGGCATGTTGATAATTAATATCAGTGGTTTGGTAATGCCGGACCAAGTCCAGGGCTTTACCCTTGAGCTGTGAACGTAAGTACTCTAGTTTGGTGGCATCTGACAAATCATCCCTGTCATCTATCTGGGATTTAAACTGATCCCAGAAAGCAATGTACTCTGTCAAGGTTCCGTCGAACATTGGTAAATTCAATGTAGGCAATCTGGGTAACACTCTAGGGGGACTGTGGTGGCCTGTGTGCCCTGTACTATTATTTGTTGACCCTGCTGTATTACCCATCAATATTTTCTTTAACTTTTTGCAGAGTCCCCACTCTGTTAGACATTCGGCCCTCTGATCATCGCATTCCTCCCGAGCTGTCTCGACAACATCTTCAGGCTCCTCTGTCTCATAGGCTTCTGTCTCGTAACGAAGATAGGCTGTCTCCAATGCCTTTAGCCTTTCCTCTAAAAGCTCTAAACACCTTTCTAGATCCTCGCAATCTGCATCTGGGTTTTCTGACAGTACGGCACTCCCTACATGCCTTGGTTAGTCGTCCCTTGTGGGCGCTCATAGACCGCTTTAGCTGGCTTAGAGATGGGGCAGGTACTCTCTGATTCTCCCCCGTCATTGTTGTGGTTTAGTTAAGAGTTTGTCACTAATTTATACTTTAATTAGCCCACCCCACAGCACAATACGGTATTAGGTGAGAATAAGTGAGACCCAAAGCTCCTCAACAAGCTTGACGGCTTTCTTTACTTATATTGACTTGACTCAGAAAGAATGTACACTGTTAGCCCTCAAACCCAACTAAAATGTATATTGTTGTTATGAAAGCTTAACCTAGCAACTCCCTGTACACAATAGTAACTAGTTACAGGACTTAAAGCTAGCAAATCACAATTTAAATGACTCAAATACAATAAAATTCACACAGTAAAAATATGTAGTCTTTGCAAATTAAATTCTGATTAAAAAAATACTTTCAGTAATTCACTTATAAACAGATATGAATAATATTGTGTAATTAGCTTTGGCTTAACTGAGCCAGATTGTATAATTATTGTAGTTAGTTGGGGAAAGGGTAACTCCTAGTCTAACTTTATAACTGTTGAAATTAGTGGCAACTAGCCTGAATCTAGCTTAGGAAATGATAGCTAGGTTAAATCTGACCTACTGTTATAACTGTTATAAATTGGAGCCTAGCCTAACTGTGGTCCCTTGAATTCACTGTAAGTAAAAAACTCACAAGCTTAACTAGCCTACTTGGCCTGCCTGGATTACTGTAAAAAAACTTCTGATTAGTTAGCTTAACCTAGCCTGAGTAAGTCTTTGGGGCCTAGGTGTGATAATTTAACCTAGCTTCGAAAATGACTGGTACATTAACCGTGGCCTAGCTAATTAAGACTAATGCTGTTAACCAGCAATTCCAAATCTCGGTTATCGAAGGACCACTGTAGAAACTTGTTTTGGGACTGCCTCCTTGTAACCCGCACTTAGAGCAAGCACTGTGAAACCGACACCTGAGACACTTCTCTCAGACTTACAATTTAAGGTACAAATTTATAGAATTATAAGGGAATCACACTCCCCACACAAACTGGAAGGGGGTTTACTTACTTGAAAATTATTTTCCTTCTTCCTTTCTATAACCCCTCCTAACACCATGTGCAGTGGAGAACCTTTGTCTGCAAATGAAGGGGTAAATAGTGTCCTGCCTGCACCTCGAGTTCCTTGGTATAAGGATATCCCTTGGGCAAATATGCAGTAAGCAACACTAGCTTCCAGACTTGAATTTTAAGAGATGACGCTGGTACATACCATTACAAAGGCGTCCATCTGCTTAAGACCCACAGATAACTCACTAACGTTTCCCAGAAAACGGCCAGTACGAGAAAGAAAGCCTAGTCTTACTGTAATGGGTCTGGAGGGAGAGATATCCGGGTACTTCGGGATCTCCCTCCGGGGCCCCAGGACAGATGTTGGGTCACGTGGGGATGCTGCTTGGTCACAGCATGTTCTCTGGGTGATGTCTTGTCTGGTAAGAACGTAGGTCACGATTCGTGAGCCCACACTGCCAGATTCAAGTGTGGGCTGCCAGTTGTCTCAGGAACACCATCTGAAACCTTTAAAATGATTGGGCCACTGTAATCCACACCGGTTACATCAAATGGATTTATTAACTGCACTCGTTCCTTGGGCAATGGTGGGGGGTCCTGGATACATATAGGTTCTGGCATCCACACGGCGACATACCACACACTTAAAAGACTCTTCACACTCTGTCGCCCATGAGGAATCCAGAAAGCCCTAATGCAATTTATGGGCATTTAATACAATTAAAATTGTCAGATGATGAGTCTTGGGCAGCAAGATAGGGTATTTAGCATATTCACCCAATTCCGAATTTTCAATCTACCTCTGCACCTGATTACATCATCCTCCAAGTACAGCCCCTTTTTTTATTTTCCCAATTTTTCTATCCCCCTTTGTAATTTTCCCTCCATAGCTTTCTCCTTGTACCCCTGTACCCAGTATTTCAGGGATGAGAAAAACATATGGGGATATTCATCTTGTTTTTGAAGTTAAACACCAACTTTGACATTAATCAATTTTGGGGAAAGGGTGATATCTATTTATATCAATGGCTATATAGAAACTTGTTTGGGGTGGCCCCTTTAAGTTGCACTCTGGGCAAGCACTGTTTTCAAGACCTCGAGCCCTTCTCTGACTTACAATGGCTATGGTACAAATTTCTAGCTAATTGCAGCAAGGGGGAACCCCCCCTGCCTACACAATACTGGAAGGGGGTTTCTTACTTGGAAAAAAAAGGGGCTACGTGTCCTCGTCTTCCTTATATATAACCCCCCCCAACACCATGTGCAGGGGGGGAAACTTTGTCTGCAAAAATGGGGGAATTAGTTCCTGCCTGCCCCCAGAGTTTTCCAGTTCCTAGGATGTCCCATAAAATATGCAGTTAAAAAAAGCTTCGACCGGGGAATTAAGGGGACGCTGGTACATCCAACCAAACGTCCGTCTGCTTAAGACCCACAGATAACTCACTAACGTTTTCCCCCCCAAAACTGGCCAGATATGAGAAAAAAGCCTAGTCTTACTGTTGGGGGGTGGATGGAGGCAAAATTTCCCCGAATTGGGGGTTCCCCCAGGGCCCCAGGACAGATGTTGGGTCACGTGGGGGGGCTGTGGTATCACCATTTTCCGTGTGGAGTCTGGTCTGGGGGAAAGGGGGAACAGGGGCTCTTTCCCCCCAGATTCAAGTGTGAGCTGCCCCCTTCTCGTTACTAACATAATCCAAGCCTGTCTATTCAGGCCTATAACTACCATATTGGGTGCTAGGCCACAAATACCTAACGTTTAATAATCCTCTTTAGTCTCTAGCTGGGGAAAAATTGCCTAGGTGTTCCTAGGTGGATAAGTTTTAATTTAAAATTACACAATAGTCACCGTCATCAGCTGGGTTGCGTATGTTTTGTTGGGTGTGTGGGTTTATAAACTCCGGGCCGATCCACGGTATGTTTAAGGCTCCAACCGGGGCCCACCCTGTGGAATTTTAGGACTTGGGGGTTTTCCCATCCTCCCCCAGGGGAAAAGGGGAGTCTATGTCAAGTTCA
>WNWK01058048.1:0-10562 GCA_009830355.1 Cherax destructor | reverse complement strand
CACACATGCGATCCTTTGTTGGTATATGGGTTTCGCGCACACTGTGGGTTTTATCAAGTCACACACAGATCTACCTGAGCAGAGTACGTGAGTATATATAGGGAGCATAATGATGTGAAGGGTCAGGTTGATTGCTGAGAAGAGATTGAATCTGAGAAAGACCTGCCCAGCATGGGTCAGTAGGTTTGTTGCTGTTTAACGTTGAAGAAGTTTTCTGGTAAGTTGTTCAGCTATGTTGTAAAAGCTTCGTTTTAAAGTCTAGTGAAGCCCGACCAATCAGCACGATCTTCTCCACAACAACAAAACTAAACGTGTCGTAATCATAGTCTTCTTCCTTCGTGACCTCCGAATCTGTAGTAGTGAATTCCTTGAGGAAGAATGTTCCTTCATGGACCAAGTATTTTCTAAACTTCACTGTCCTCATCACTCCATTAGAGACAGCAGACGCCCTCCATATATATGAAGTATTATATTGTCATCATTATTAATGTTTACGAATCTTTGGTTTGTTGAGTTTCAAGAAGAGGAATGTTTGCCAGCACTTGTAAATGTTATAAAAATCAATTATTTCTACCTGGGTGTGCACAACTCACTAGCACAAGTACCATAGTGCACAACTCACTAGCACAAGTACCATAGTGCACAACTCACTAGCACAAGTACCATAGTGCACAACTCACTAGCACAAGTACCATAGTGCACAACTCACTAGCACAAGTACCATAGTGCACAACTCACTAGCACAAGTACCATAGTGCACAACTCACTAGCACAAGTACCATATTTGCACAACTCACTAGCACAAGTACCATAGTGCACAACTCACTAGCACAAGTACCATAGTGCACAACTCACTAGCACAAGTACCATAGTGCACAACTCACTAGCACACTACACACAGTGCACACAGTGCATCTGTGTGACTATGGGTCATGTTGTTATTCTATTCAGAGTTATAACCACCTCTAACAACTAGATGTTTCAACAGAAGGTGGCGAGTCAGTCAAGATGGTAGAGCAGTGTGTGTCTGGGGATGTGATGGTAGAGCAGTGTGTGTCTGGGGATGTGATGGTAGAGCAGTGTGTGTCTGGGGATGTGATGGTAGAGCAGTGTGTGTCTGGGGATGTGATGGTAGAGCAGTGTGTGTCTGGGGATGTGATGGTAGAGCAGTGTGTCTCTGTCTGGGGATGTGATGGTAGAGCAGTGTGTGTCTGGAGATGTGATGGTAGAGCAGTGTGTCTGGGGATGTGATGGTAGAGCAGTGTGTGTCTGGGGATGTGATGGTAGAGCAGTGTGTGTCTGGGGATGTGATGGTAGAGCAGTGTGTGCTGGAGATGTGATGGTAGAGCAGTGTGTGTCTGGGGATGTGATGGTAGAGCAGTGTGTGTCTGGGGATGTGATGGTAGAGCAGTGTGTGTCTGGGGATGTGATGGTAGAGCAGTGTGTCTGGGGATGTGATGGTAGAGCAGTGTGTGTCTAGAGATGTGATGGTAGAGCAGTGTGTCTGGAGATGTGATGGTAGAGCAGTGTGTCTGGGGATGTGATGGTAGAGCAGTGTGTGTCTGGGGATGTGATGGTAGAGCAGTGTGTGTCTGGGGATGTGATGGTAGAGCAGTGTGTGTCTGGGGATGTGATGGTAGAGCAGTGTGTCTGGGGATGTGATGGTAGAGCAGTGTGTGTCTGGGGATGTGATGGTAGAGCAGTGTGTGTCTGGGAATGTGATGGTAGAACAGTGTGTCTGGGGATGTGATTGTAGAGCAGTGTGTGTCTGGGGATGTGATGGTAGAGCAGTGTGTCTGGGGATGTGATGGTAGAGCAGTGTGTCTGGGGATGTGATGGTAGAACAGTGTGTGTCTGGGGATGTGATGGTAGAGCAGTGTGTGTCTGGGGATGTGATGGTAGAGCAGTGTGTCTGGGGATGTGATGGTAGAGCAGTGTGTGTCTGGGGATGTGATGGTAGAGCAGTGTGTCTGGGGATGTGATGGTAGAACAGTGTGTCTGGGGATGTGATGGTAGAGCAGTGTGTCTGGGGATGTGATGGTAGAGCAGTGTGTCTGGGGATGTGATGGTAGAGCAGTGTGTGTCTGGGGATGTGATGGTAGAGCAGTGTGTCTGGGGATGTGATGGTAGAGCAGTGTGTGTCTGGGGATGTGATGGTAGAACAGTGTGTCTGGGGATGTGATGGTAGAGCAGTGTGTCTGGGGATGTGATGGTAGAGCAGTGTGTCTGGGGATGTGATGGTAGAGCAGTGTGTGTCTGGGGATGTGATGGTAGAGCAGTGTGTCTGGGGATGTGATGGTAGAGCAGTGTGTGTCTGGGGATGTGATGGTAGAGCAGTGTGTCTGGGGATGTGATGGTAGAGCAGTGTGTCTGGGGATGTGATGGTAGAGCAGTGTGTCTGGGGATGTGGACACAGTTGTAAATATTCTTTCAACAACCAGTCCTGATAAAGCAAACGTAGTCTTCTTACATACACTTATCTTATCTTATCTTATCGTATCTTATCTTTCATATCAAGAGTCATCACTGCTTTATCCACATGTGTCTAAAATTTGATTCTTCTTCGTATATTTACAGTTTTCACACTGGATGTATTAAAAATTCTGTAATTCAAATTATTTGTAATTCAAATTATTGAAACATATTAAAATATTGAAATATACTGAATTTCTGTTTTGTAGAATTTTAACAGCGTATGAGAGATACAGAAATACTTAATGATAATGTTCATACATGTATGTGTATGTGGAGTGGGATACGTGATTGTATGTGCAATTTCCATGTTATCATTCATGTTAATTGATTAAAAATTATGGACATTGTTGTATGTATTTTAATAAGATACAATATGCAGTTTATGGCATTTATTGAGACGACGTTACGTCTACCAGGGACTTTATTAATATTTGATGGATAGATTAGGTCCTCGTAGACTTTATCAACCCAGATGCATAAAGTCCTGGTTGACGAAACGTCTGTCAGTAAATGCCAGACTCAACATATTGTCTTATTCACCTACACGTCGTTTATATGGAGATGCATGAATGGATTTTTGCATGCCACGAAAATACAAACTATTAATAACAAAAAAGAAAACTGATTAACATATACAGTTGTTTTCACGGAGGAAGACAAATAGATAAACACACGGACAATCATTTACTTGCAATAAAAGATTCACAAATACACTTACTCAGCTACATAACTGAGAAAATGTATTTACTATAGATAATTATTGAAACATAAATAGAAGTCCCAAATTTTCCTTAATTAGCCTCTCCTGGGTGGGGAGCTGTGTGGCAGCTTGGTCTCGTCTAGCTGGTGTACGGTCGTGGCTGTCTTGGTGGGTGTAATTACTGGACGCAGTTTTCTGTGTGTCACCTCCAGTAATTCCACCCACCTGGACAGTCTCTACCGTAGACCAGCTAGACGAGACCAAGTTTCCACCCAGCAAGGTCACTGAGGGTGGCAACCGCTGACTCTGGGGAAGTGGGGAAGGAAGTCCACCTGAGGTGACACAAGTGGACTCCTGGAGACACTGATCCGGGGAAGGCACCGCCAACCTTAGGTAAGTGGGGAAGGGAAGACATCCGGGAGCGAACGGATGGATTCCTGGATACATGAACCTGGGGAAGGCAAGAATACTAGCAGTTGAGGCTGACCTTAGGGAAGTGGGGAAGGGAAGACATCTGGCGGTAGACGGATGAATTCCTGGATACATGAACCTGGGGAAGGCAAGAATACAGGTTGGTGAGGCTGACCTTGGGGAAGTGAGGAAGGGGAGACATCCGGGGGCCCACGGATGGATTCCTGGACACATAAACCTGGGAAACGCGATGGGGGTGGACCTTAAAGACGAACCACTGGCCTCCACGTGGCAAGGTCTGGTAACTCAGAGATAACTCTGAGGCTGACAGTGGTCGCAAATAATAATTTTATTATTATTATTATTATTATTATTATTATTATTATTAATATTATTATATATAATTAGTGATTTCTTAATGTTGATTAATGTTATGTAATATAAGTAATGTGTAATATAAGAACATATTCAGTTTGAGGCGGTGAGTAAGTGTACTGCTGGTTCAGTATAAAAAATAATCAAGACCTGGAGACCAGAAATAAAAAAAAAACATACATTCACATACACACACACATGTAGTGGCGTAGGTAGAGTGACCCACTAGAGTGACCAGTGAAGAGGCGGGGCCAGGAGCTATGACTCGACCCCTGCAACCACAACTAGGTGAGTACACACACACACCAAGGGCAAAGTAATGAAGATTGGGGAAGGGCAAAGAAGACCGCAGACGGAGTACAGCCTAGGGGGACAGAGACTGCAAACCTCAATCAAGGAAAAAGACCTTGATTGAATGACAAATATTTAGTGACTCACTTAAGACTATTAAATCAACTGTTTAAATAAACGGTTGTACTTTAAAGAAGGTTACCTAATGGAAAAAAAATCACCTACAGAAATGCCTTTGGAAAGGGATCAAATTCCCCGTCACCAGTCAGTAGAACCTGAACCATGGAGGAATCAGTCTGACACACTATATCCTCCATGGGAGAACACCTAGGCCTTTCCAGAACACGCATTTATTTTGTTCTTAGCTCAGTGGTGACCTGTTCTTAGCTCAGTGGTGACCTGTTCTTAGCTCAGTGAAGACGTGTATTGTGTACTCTCTGTGGACTGAACCATCTTTGCTGTGCTTCCGTTATTAGCTACCTGAGATTGGATGATGGTTTCCCTCGACTACGAGCAGCTATATCTCCAAATGAAGGCGGAATTAACGGAAGCTAGAAGAGAGATTCAACGTTTGAAGGGTATATGCAAGGATTATCCCCGGAACAATGTCGCCGATGATCAGACCAACGAATGGATGCTAGTCGAATCTGAAGGGACGAAGCTGAAGTTGAAGAAGGTCCAGGAGACTGCTGTGAAAACCAGCAACTCTTTCTCCTTGTTATAAGAAGAAGAAGAAGAAGAACATAAGAACATAAGAACATAAGAAAGAAGGAACACTGCAGCAGGCCTACTGGCCCATGCGAGGCAGGTCCAAATCTCCAACGGATTAAGCCAATGCCCCGACCCAGCCAGGTCAGGTTACATTCACTAAGCGAAGACCATCTCTACAAAGACCGTCGAGAACGTCATGCACACCGCCAGTCGAGGTAAGAACATTGTTTTAGTTGGGGATAGTCAGATTAAGTTTATGGATAGGGAATTTTGTCTTAAGGATAGGAATAGGAGGCAGAGGGTGTGTTATCCTGGGGCTGGGATGAAGGATATTGTTAGCCGTCTGGACGACATCATGAGAGGTAATGGGAGCAATCCTATTATCTGTCTCAGTGCTGGAGGCAACGATGTTGGCAGACGTAGGAGTGAGGAGCTGATTAGCAGCTATAGGTCAGCAATAGACAGAATTAGGAAGAAGGGTGGGAACCCTGTCATATGTGGTATTTTGCCAAGGAGAGGAGTTGGAAATGAATGGTTGTCCAGGGCAATTGGTGTCAATTGCTGGCTGGACAAATACTGTAAGGAAAATGCAGTAACATTCATTGACAACTGGCAGAAATGACATGTATGCCAGGGATGGGGTTCACTTATCTAGGTCTGGGGTGGGGGCGCTGGCAACTGCAGTGGAGGGAGCTGTTAGGGCTTTAAACTAGAAAAAGTTAGTGGTATGGGTTATGGGGGAAAACAGTGAAGTCCCAGTGTAGTAATGTTATAAATTTAGGGAACTAGTAATAGGCAGAATAAGGTGGATATTGGAAAGCCAGTGGCACTAGGTGACAAGGACAGTAATAGGTATAAGGAAAACAGAAATGAGCAGGAAGGGTAAAGAGAAAGGAGGGTCTTTAAGTGTATATTACACCAATAGTCGTAGTGCTAGGAATAAGATGGACGAGTTGAGAGTAGTTGCAAGTACAGGTAATATTGATGTTTTGCAATAACTGAAACATGGTTTAATATGAAAATCGGACTTGCCTGCCGAATGTCACATTCAGGGTTTTAAATTGTTCCAAGTAGACAGAACCTGACTTAATTGTGGTGGACCTGACTTTAACTCAGTGAAGACGTGTCTTGTGTGCTCTCTGTCAATCTGAAGAAGATGTCCTCTTGAGCTACTCTACCAGCAGCTGAAGGAAGAACTGAGGGTAGCTAAGCTTGAGATACAGCGACTGACTGAGGAAAACAAGAGGATTCGTAGTAATCCTCCTGTTGAGAATCCTCAAGCCAGGAAAGGAACCTGGACAGTGGCTAAAACGCATGGGACAAAGTTAAGGCTCAAGAGGACGGGTGGAGAGGTAGAAACAACGAAGACCCAGGAGAATGTTGTGGAAACATCGAACCCATTCTCCTGCTACCCGATGAATGTGAGTCGACTTCTGGGAGCGTCACGACGAAAGACACAAAGGAAGGTAAAAACATTGTTGTTGTTGGGGACAGTCAGGTTAGGTACATGGATAGGGCTTTCTGTTTGATTGATAGGAGTAGGAGACAGAGGGTTTGCTTTCCTGGGGCTGGGATGGAGGATATTGTTAGCCGTCTGGACGACATCATGAGAGGTAATGGGAGCAATCCTATTATCTGTCTCAGTGCTGGAGGCAACGATGTTGGCAGACGTAGGAGTGAGGACCTGACTAGCAGGTTTAGGTCAGCAATAGACATAATTAGGAAGAAGGGTGGAACCCTGTCATATGTGGTATTTTGCCAAGGAGAGGAGTTGGAAATGAATGGCTGTCCAGGGCAATTGGTGTCAATTGCTGGCTGGACAAATACTGTAAGGAAAATTCAGTAACATTCATTGACAACTGGGACCTCTTCTATGGCAGAAATGACATGTATGCCAGGGATGGGGTTCACTTATCCAGGTCTGGGGTGGGGGCACTGGCAACTGCAGTGGAGGGAGCTGTTAGGGCTTTAAACTAGAAATAGTTAGTGGTATGGGTTTTGGGGGAAAACAGAGAAGTCCCAGTGTAGTAATATTATAAGTTGTAGGAGAACTAGTAATAGGCAGAATAAGGTGGATAGTGGAAAGCTAGTGACACTAGATGACAAGGACAGTAATAGGTATAGTGGAAAACAGAGATGAGCAGGAAGGGTAAAGAGAAAGGAGGGTCTCTAAATATATATTACACCAATAGTCGTAGTGCTAGGAATAAGATGGACGAGTTGAGATTAGTTGCAAGTACGGGTAATATTGATGTTTTTGCAATAACTGAGACATGGTTTAATATGAAAATCGGGACTTGCCTGCCGAATGTCACATTCAGGGTTTTAAATTGTTCCAAGTAGACAGAAGTATCGGGAAAGGGGTGGGGTGGCACTCTATGTCCGTGATCATTTAAATTGTTGCATAAAAACGGGTATAAAGTCTGAATTAACACATACAGAGTCTGTCTGGATAGAATTTTCAGAGGGGTGTGAAAATTGATTTTAGGCGTGATTTACCGTCCTCCAAACTTAGATAGGGAACAAGGGAGACTACTTTGGGAGGAAATTGTTAAGGCCACAAGACACGATAACGTAGTAATTTAGGGACTTTAACTTTAGTCAGATTGATTGGAAATTTCATGACAGGGAATTTAGAATCTAACGACTTTTAGAAGTAGTTCAGGATTGCTTTTGAAGCAGTTTGTAACAGAACCTACAAGGGGAAATAACCTACTTGACTTGGTTCTGGCAAGCAAGGAAACCCTTGTTAATAATTTAGAAATTACAGAGGAACTCGGCTCAAGCGACCACAAGTCAATTACCTTTAGCATTGAATGGATGTATGATAGTAGGGATAATTCAGTAATGGTCCCAGATTTTCGCTTAGCAGATTATAATGGACTTAGAGAACACTTATCAACTGTGGACTGGGGTGAAGAAGAGAGGTATCAATATGACAGTTTTCTTAACACTATACAGGCTGCCCAAAGAACATTTATCCCGTATAAAGAAATTAGATCAAGTAGAAATGACCCAAAATGGATGAATAATAGGCTCAAATATCTTTTAGGGCAGAAGAAAGGAATTTATAGGCGCATAAAAAGAGGTGAGGGTCATCTTATAAATCAGTATACTGACATTAAGAGGGACGTTAAAAAGGGAATAAGAAAAGCTAAACGGGACTATGAAATTAAAGTTGCTAGGGATTCAAAAACTAACCCAAAAGTTTTTTCCAGGTTTATAGAACAAAAGTTAAGGATAAGATAGGTCCCCTTAAAAATAACTTTGGGCATCTTACTGACAAGGAGAATGATATGTGCTCTATTTTTAATAATTATTTTCTCTCGGTTTTCACACAGGAAGACATTAATAATATCCCAGTAATTAATTTTTACAGAGGCCCAGAAGAAGATAAATTATGTAATATCACAGTCACTAGCGAAATGATTATGAAACAGCTGGACCGACTGAAACAAAATAAATCGCCGGGTCCTGATGAGCTTTTTGCAAGGGTTCTTAAGGAATGCAAAATGGAACTCTGTGAACCAATATCTAACATTTTTAATTTATCTCTTCAAACAGGTGTAGTGTCTGATATGTGGAAGATGGCTAATGTAATTCCTATTTTTAAAGCAGGGGACAAGTCACTACCGTCAAATCTACCGCCCAATAAGCCTGACCTCAATTGTAGGCAAATTACTAGAGTCAATTATAGCTGATATTATTAGAAGCCATCTAGATAACCATAATTTGATTAATGATACCCAGCATGGATTCACGAGGGGCCGTTCCTGCCTATCTAATTTATTAACCTTCTTCAGTAAAGCTTTTGAGGCTGTTGATCACGATAAAGAATTCGATATTGTTTATTTAGACTTTAGTAAGGCTTTTGATAGAGTACCGCACCAGAGACTGTTAAAGAAAGTGGCAGCTCATGGCATTGGGGGAAAAGTGCTGTCATGGATCGAGTCATGGCTCACCAATAGGAAGCAGAGAGTGTGCATAAATGGGGTTAAATCCGAATGGGGACTTGTAACAAGTGGTGTTCCACAGGATCAGTCTTAGGCCCATTGTTATTTATAATATATATCAATGACCTTGATGAGGGAATTACTAGTGATATGAGCAAATTCGCCGACGACACGAAGATAGGTAGGATAATTGATTCAAACATAGATGTCATAGAACTTCAGGAAGATTTAGACAAACTTAATTCGTGGTCAGAAAAGTGGCAGATGCAGTTCAATGTAGATAAATGCAAGGTTCTGAAGCTCGGGAGTGTCCATAACCCAAGCACTTATAAGTTAAATAACGTAGAACTTAGCCATACAGATTGCGAGAAGGACTTGGGGGTGATGGTAAGCAGCAACCTTAAACCAAGACAGCAATGCCTAAGCGTACGTAATAAGGCAAATAGATTACTGGGATTTATATCAAGAATGTTAGCAACAGAAGTCCAGAGGTTATATTACAGCTTTATACATCATTAGTAAGGCCTCACCTAGATTACGCAGCTCAGTTCTGGTCTCCATATTACAGAATGGACATAAATTCGTTAGAAAACATTCAGCGTAGAATGACTAAATTAATACATAGCATTAGAAATCTTCCTTACGAAGAAAGATTGAAGACCCTAAAATTACATTCACTTGTAAGACGTAGAATGAGGGGAGACATGATCGAGGTATACAAGTGGAAAATGGGTATTAACAAAGGGATATAAATAAGGTCTTGAGGATATCTCTCCAAGAGAGAACCCGCAATAATGGATTCAAGTTAGATAAGTTTAGATTTAGAAAGGATATAGGAAAGTATTGGTTTGGAAATAGGGTAGTTGATGAGTGGAACAGTTTGCCTGGTAGGGTTATTGAAGCTAGGACCTTGGGTAGTTTCAAATTTAGGTTGGATAAATTCATGAGTGAGAGGGGTTGGATTTGAGTGGACTCGCGCATGAGTGGGTAGAATTGTCAAAGCTTATTGTACAATTGGGTTTAGCATTGAGAAATTGGGTTAGCAAATATTCTGTGAGTGGATTCGGATTGCTAAAAGTGACATGGACTGCCAGGTAAATTGGTGCAATTTTGCAATAACTGAAACATGAGTTTATCTGAAAATCTTTCCGAATGTCACATTCAGGTTTAAATGTTCTTATGGGAAGGGGGTGGGGTGGCACTCTATGTCCGTGATCATTTAAATTGTTGTATAAAAATGGGTATAAAGTCTGAATTAACACATACAGAGTCTGTCTGGATAGAATTTTCAGAGGGGCATGAAAAATTGATTTTAGGTGTGATATACCGTCCCCCAAACTTAGATAGGGACCAAGGAGACTACTATGGGAGGAAATTGTTAAGCCACAATGCACGATAACGTAGTTATTCTGGGTGACTTCAACTTTAGTCAAATTGATTGGAATTTTTTGACTGGGAATTTAGAATCTAACGATTTCTTAGAAGTAGTTCAAGATTGTTTTTTAAAGCAGTTTGTGACAGAACCTACAAGGGGAAATAATCTGCTTGACTTAGTTCTGGCAAACAAGGAAACCCTTGTTAATAATTTAGAAATTACAGAGGAACTCGGCGCAAGCGACCACAAATCAATTACCTTTGGCATTGAA
>WNWK01058047.1:0-10562 GCA_009830355.1 Cherax destructor | reverse complement strand
CATTTCAACCCAGGTTCAATGGCCTGTTAACCTGAGTGTAAAGGTAGGTGGAAAAAGAAACACAGTAGAAGATGTTGAAATTGTATTTCCTTCAAAAATCAGCTAGATTAATTCCAAACTTTTATCTTTTCCTTCACCAAGTAATTGTGATTATATAAGACTTTTGTCTTTTCCTTCACCAAGTATAACAAAGTGCTGTTACACATATGTACATATATACAAAGGAGTAGTGTTTAGTGCATGCCACAGTTGTCTAGGAAGGCAGCAAAAAAGACAGACAACTTTCCACAACCACCCTCTATGCAGGAATTAATGACAAACCGCGAGTGATAACCAGTCACCTTTGTCATTGTTAAACTCGCATTTTAATTGGCTGAACAGAGTCGTTGATTTGATGATGGGGCCCCATCCCCAAAAACCCTTAACGATGGTTCGCTGGTTGGGGGGGAGCCTATGTGGGTGTGTTTAACATGCTCCGAATAAAGGTTACATACTTTGCATGCAACACACTCTAAAAAACCCATCATCACCAAATCATACCAGGGGGGGGAACCCGCGGTCAGATCTTAAAATGCTCGCGAAGCCATGGCCATACTCAATAAGATTCATCCAACTAGGTAACTAGGTTAGCATAGACACCAGTGGACCAGTGGTGCCTATGCAAACCTTTCCTAGGGGTGTAGAAATATACCTGTTGGGAATCTTTTAAGCTAGTCCAGTGGTTTACGCGACGGTCTGGAGTTTGAGACTGTGACCGAGGGTTCGAACCCCACCTGGATGGTTTGTTTGAAATTTGTGTCATTACGATTTCGTGAGTCATCACCACCAAATGCTTGTCAAAAACTATCACCATCAATAACACCTTCGAAACACTATCACTCCCAAAACTTTCACCTAACATCTGCCAGAAATCTATACAAATAACATGTATGTTTGTTAAGTAAAGACACAAATGTAACTAATGTGACATTTTATTGTGGCAACGTTTCGTCTTAGGAGCTTTGTCAAGCCGTAACGGCTTGACAAAGCTCCGAAAGCGAAATGTTGCGACTTGACAAAGCTCCTGAGTCCGAAACGTTGCCACAATAAAATGTCACATTAGTTGCATTTGTGCCTATAACATATTTCGGGAATTCTACCAATATTAAAACATGCATATTTGGAGAATAAAACATATGACGACGTTTCGGTCCGTCTTGGACCATTAACAAGTCACACAGAAGCGGATGGAAAAGGGGGCCAGTACATATACAAGAGTGAAACGGGGGCCCGTAGTAGTAGAACGAAAGGACGAAGCAGTGTAATTGTAGATATAGCAGTAGTAGTACCAAATCTGCTACAAACTGTACACTATCACCTTCCATAAACTATTCTCTATAAATAATCACTTTACACACATATACACTTCCGTAACATAACACCAACCAAACACTATTCCCCTACTATCATCTCTGCAAACATTCTACCCTTCCCTTCACAACTATTCAGTCTCATTTTTGATACATGTTCACGTCACAGGACGTTACTATATTTATATTGCTATATAATGGCGGCTAGGATCGCAAACGGGACCGACGCCTTTATACTCGCTCTTCGGTCTTTTCTAACATTTCACTCTGCGAAAGTTACTGTTTTGAGGCCTCGTGTGTTCTGTCGAGTTTTATTTTCCGGATTCCTCTGGGGTGGGAGATCACTTGGTTCAGAAATAACTGTAATTTTTGCGGCTTCCGCATCCAGATCAGGAGGTCCTTTGGGGATGGAGTACATCAATTTTAACGCAGATAAATGCGAAGCCCTAAAGGTCGGGAAGGGTAAATATTACCCTACCATTATAAACTAAATAATATAGAATTGTTGGTGGGAAAAAAGGGAACTAAGGGACATTTTTTGGGAATTTTTGTTCTCCGGGAAAAGTTTTCCAAAGCCGAAAAGCGATACGGACACAGGGGACATAATATCTCAACGTGAGGTGAAATACTAGTGGTGGTCGAGGAAAGTGATATTAGTAAAGAAAGTGGGGAATACAAAAAGGTTAGAACAACAAAGGGAAATATAAGGGATAAAAAAATATTTGGGGTAGTATAACAATATTAGACAAATATTTCTCCCGGAGGTTGAAAATAAAAGGGCCCCGAAGTGTTCCACATCTACGATGTGCTTGTGTTGAATCAGTAGGAAAACTAGGGATGGTAGGGTTTTCGGGAGGATTTTTGGGAAGTTCCGGGAGATGGTGAAGCTGCCTTTGTTTTGTTTAATTGTGTTAGAAACAGAGATAAGTGCGGGATTCAAGGCACTTGGGTCTGCGGAAATTAGTTTCTTTGATTCTATTTTGGGTCTTTGAATTTCATGAGATGATTTTTGGGAAAATTGACGCAGGCGTTGTTCGGGTTTAAATGTTTCTGCATGCATTAATTTTTCATTGAGGCTTTCCTCCCTTTCTAGGGACCATCACCCCCGCTCATCTTAAACATTCAGGCGACCTTCTCAACCGCACCCCGAAACCTCCCACCCGAAACAAAAAACCCAAGCAGTTTGGAGGGATTTCCCCTTTTAAAAATACCACAAAGCCATCGAGGTTCTAGGGAAAAAGTCAATCGGGCCCTTAACCTTCCTTTTACCCCCCGGAGATTTTGTTGACCTTATTGAACTCGGAATTTCAAATGTTTTTCTTTCAAATAAACTTACAAACAAACATAGGGCAGGGGAAGGGGACCCCCCATCGGCCCCGTCTTAGCTAACTTTTTACAGGGAACCCACCTAGAGGCTGAACCCCTTCGCCAACATCATCCCCCCCGTCCGGTTACTTTAAAGAGAGAGCCCCTTCGTAATAACTCCCAAACGTTTTGAGTACGGAATTTCAGGCAAGGCTCAACGCAGTTAAACCCGGCGACCCAGTTTACATTTTTAAGAAGAGCCCAATGACAAGCCCCCTTTTCAGACTCCTCATCCACAAAGTAGATAACAACCTAAGTTTTCCCCAAGTTTCCCAAAACCTAAAAATAAAATGATCTCACCCCTTTTATTCCAGTAAAGATACTAAGAACAAAAGAGGTATCATTTGGATTCTTCCAAGAGCTTCCCGGGAATTGTGTCCTGATTTTTTGACGAGGAATGTACAAAATTCACCAAACCTTCACTGATTTACATTTCCCTTTCCCTTTTTTCACCCAAAAGATTGCAAAAAAAAAGAGCCTTCAGATCTTTAAATTTCCCCAGGGTCAACACCACCCAAACAAAGTTATAATTCTTCCCAACAGGGGTTGCACCCAAACTTTTTTAAAGTATTTGCAAATTTTTAACACTAGGTCGCCATGCTTCCAGTACTTCTATTAAGGATTTTAAACCGGACTAAACCCAAGCACCATGAACCAGTAAAGGGGGTCACACTATCCCCCGGGGAGGCTGGCCCGTTTTTTGGGGGGAGAAACGGCAAAAACCCCAAAAACACGCCTCAATTAACACATTAATGCATGCAGAAACAAAACCTGAACAACGCCTGCGTACAACACCAAAATTTTCCAAACAATCATCACGAAACAATTTTCCAGACGCAAGTGCCTTGAATCACCCACTTATCTCTGTTTCTAACACAATTAAACAAAAAAAAGGCAGTTTCCCCCATCTCGAAGTCTTAGCAAGAATCCTCCTGAAAACAGTAAACCCTACCATCACATAGTCTCTCCTACGGGATTCAACACAAGCACATGTAGTGGGGAACACTCCTCGGCCTTCTATTTTTCAACCCCCAGCATAAATATTTGACTAACCTATTGTTATACAACCCAAGATTTGTTTTATCACCTTTTACTCATGTATATTTATTGTTCTACCCTTTATTATTACTACAACATATCACTACTACTTCTAAACCCCATACTGTTGCCTCACCTTCCAGAAAGTTCCTACTGTTCCCTCACCTTCACCAAAAAGTTCCATACTGTTGCCTCACCTTGCACAAAAAAGTCCCATCTTTCCCCCCTTGCACAGTACAAGTCTCCATACTGTTGCCTCACCTTCACGTAAAAGCCCATATGTTGTTTACCTTGACGTCAAAGTCCCCATCTGTTGCCCCCCCCCTTGCACAACAGTTTCCATATGTTCCCCCCTTGCACGTAAAGCTCCTAGTTGCCCACCTTCCATACAAGCCCTACTGTTGCCTCACCTTCGGGGACAAAGTCCCATACTGTTCCTCCCTTGCCATACAAAGCCCCTCTGTTCCTCACCTTCACAGTACCAGTCTCCATACTTTTCCTCCCTTGACCAAAAGTCCCATATGTTGCCTCCCGCACATCAAGTCCCATATGTTGCCTCCCTTCACAAAAAGCCCATACTTTTTTCCCCATTCATAAAGCTCCATTTTGCCTCACCTTGCCTCCAGTCCCCCATACTGTTGCCTCATTGCACTCAAGTCTCCTACTTTGCCTCACCTTCCATAAAAGTCCCCATACTTTGCCTCACCTTGCACTAAAAGCTATACTGTTCCCACCTTGCACGTACACATTTCCCTCTTTTGCCTCATTTTAAAGTACCTTTCCAATGTTGCCCATTTGCAGTACACAGTCTCCATACTGTTGCCCACCTTCACGTACACATCTCCATACTTTTGCCTCACCTTCAATAAAAAGTTTCCTACTGTTGCCCACCTTGCACTAAAAGTCTCCCTGTTGCCCCCTTCAATAAAAGTTCCAATTTGCCCACCTTCCCCGTAAAGTCCCATACTGTTGCCTCACCTTGCACAAAATCTCCCCTTTCTGTTCCCCCCAACCCTTTCACCTTTCACAGCTCCATACTTTTGCCTCACCTTGCACCGTACACAGTCTCCATACTGTTGCCCCCACCTTTTACAGTAAAAGTCTCCATCTGTTTTCCCCACCTTGCACCGACACAGTCCCCCATACTTTTGCCCCCACCTTGCACCCCCACAGTCCCATACTGTTGCCTCACCTTTCACCGTACAAGGGCCCATACTGTTGCCCCACCTTGCACCGTACACAGTCACCATACTGTTGCCTCACCTTTGCACCGTACACAGTCACCCCTCTGTTGCCCTCCCAATTTTTTCCCCCTTGGGACACAGTCCCATTTGGCCCCCACCTTGCCCCCCCATAAAATTTTTGTTCCCACCCATAACTGTTGTCTCCCGCTTCACATTGTTCCAGACTAACAACATTCTTCAGGTTGAGGGGCACAATATCGCCTTAATATCTTTTTACGGCCGCCCCTGTACTGACTGAAGAAGTCTACTTTTAGTCGAAAATTTTCAGAATAAAAAATCCCAACTGTTACATGTGTCTTACTTTTCAATTTTTTTGGGGATTTATACCATAATGAAAATCATCAAGAAAAATAAGCAGCAAGATTATTACTCAGTACGCTGAGGTCAGTGGTCACGTGTGGTCATAATTTTCCGCTGTCTGGGGAAATTTGCGTGGGGGGGATACCGAGCACATGGCTAGCCAGTGTTTTAGGGAAACCCCAGGTTGAAGTGTTAAAAAGGAGGTTCTACTCCTTCAGGAAAAGGGAAAAAAAGGCTGAAGCTTCTTCCCCAGATGGGGGGGAGTGATTTAAAAGTTGGGGCTGGGGGAAAATGGACCCAAAAGGGGAAAGGGTAACCCTTTTAAAGGGGAAGTGGCCCAATTTGGGGAAAAAGGAAGATAAAGAAGGTTAATAGAAAGATGTGAAGGTAGGAAATGATTTCTGTTCTCCAGGACGAGGTACTTCAGTGGTCGTGGGGGTTAAAGGGGACACTGACTCCCCCGTTAATTGGTAAGAATATTCTGATTGTGGGGGAAATCTCGGTAAATAAGGACCGTGCCCTTTTTTAAAAGACAGTCCCTTTGGAGAAATCTTCATACCATCATCTGCCGCAAAAAATCCCAACCCAGCTTAAAAACCCTCCCCCCCCACCATCTACCCAGATCTCTTTTCATCTTACCTACTCTCCCTCTGCCATTTCCCCCCAACGTACAAAAACATCTTTTTTAAAATACAAACCGAATAATCGTTCCCCCAACCCAATCAGCCCCCGGCCTCATATCTCACAAAATTTATATCTTCCCCTTTCCACATGAAATTTTCATCTCCCCCCTTTTTTTTTTGAATTTATTTAAACACATATTTTGATGGTCTATCTCCCCATAAAAAATCATCTATTCCCGCAACCCATCCTTTAAAAAAAAATTTTTCCAAAGCAGACGTTCCCTTTTCTCCCTAACCTCACCCAATAATCCCCCTACGTATTTCTGCAACCCATAAAATCAACACACCCCCCTCCCCCGCCCAACCTCCTATTTGAACCCTTTTTTTTAGCTACATTTTCCCACAAATTCAAAAAAAACCTCACCATCTTCCTCAGTTTTTCCCCTTTTCCCCCAAAACTCCCCTCCAAATGCAAAGTGACATAAACTTGCGTCCAAAACCCGCATTACAACGTATGACAGGATAGGATGCCTAATGGTCATTTTCAGAGAGTAAGATCCTTCCCGATAGGGGGCCCTTTAAAAGGGCCCCCCTCGCCATTTTCCCACATTCGCCTTATGGACGATGCCAAATCTTTAAAGACGTCCATTAAATCAACTGATCCCGCTTCAAACGAGACGTTACAAACTTTAATCCACGTATAAGTGCAAAACGTCCTCAGTCTCACCTCCATACCACTGTGTACTGCATAGATTCTATCTTGATAAGTGTCAACCAAACACTCGTACTTCTGGGTCGATGACAACTTGATAAACACCCTGCTCATTCCATTTATAGCCACTCCATACAGGTCTCCGATGTCTAGATGATTAATATCCTGCAGGATTCGTTGCAACATCGTGAACACCGTTTCAGGCTGCAAAATCTCCTTCACCAACTCCAAACACACAGTGTTTATACGGCGTCTGCCGAGTCGCCATATTGTGGAAAATCTAAGTGCTACCACTTGCCACCAGGAGGCAGAGCTCAGTGCAGCACACCCGTACGCCACAGGAGTCGGGTTGCGAATTCGTACTGTAATTAAGGAAAGAATCATTTAATACCTTTCATGTGTAGTTGTCCTCTGGTCAAGTTTAAGCAGACTTATCACAGATTTTGTTTCAGTTGCGATAACTTTAAAAAACCTCTTCTGAAGACTGAAATTGTTATTAGAGGGTGTTGCTGCCAATTTACTAATTTTATTATTAAAATTGTGTAGCCTTTTCTACGTAAAATAACTTAAAAAGAGAACTCCTTTTCAGAGGCTTCACCTTTTAATGACTGATGCATCTTACAAGGAAGAAAGTACTCAGTAATGTTTTGCATTGTGGCTTCATACTAACATAGTTAATGAATTTGGAGTCGTTGAATCAAAGATATAACTGAAAATGACAAGTCTATGAAGCAGAATGTTTTTCAGCCAATAACTGAAGAATATTTCTTTTAATCAACATCACACCTTAAATGCAGCTATATCGTGGACATTTTGGAACTGATTTTGGGACGTGTAGGCGCCAATCTGCATATTTTATCCAAAATTATGCAACTATAAAATTTCTTTTTTTTTTAGCAAATTAGTGATTGTCACATTCATTAGGTTTTAAACATTCAATGTTAAAAAGTACATAGACAAAGCTTTTGACTATTAGAACCAAAGGGAGCCAGCCCAAAAAAAAAAAAATAAAAAAAAATAAAAACCCCTCTGGGGGCTATCTATATTAGCCGTAGGATGTATACAAATTTATAAAAAAATTTTTTTTTCTTAAGGATTGTCGACAATTAGAAAAAAAAAAAACTAAAAAAAAAGTAAAAATATTGAGGTTAGGAAAGGTTTGTCGGGAAACGACAAGTTTTTCCTGACGAGGGTCTTAAAAATTGACCCCCCGTTAGGTTTTTGGTCATCGACCGGGGCCCTTTCCCTCACCGGTCCACCCTTTTAAAAGTTATAGTCATAGTTATAATCTTTTTTGAAATAGCTGATATTTTTTGTGTTTATAAATGTTTTCGAGTCTAGTGAGCCCTAAAATTTATATACATTCTTGTGGCACTTTGTAGATTCTACTTTTTTTTTATTTTTTATTTAAAATTACAATTTCAATTCACAAATTCATCAAACACATAATTTTAGATGGGAACAAGGAGACTACTTTGGGGGGAATTTTTAAGGGCCCCCAAAACACGATAACTTTAAATTTGGGGGATTTTAACTTTAGTCAGATTGATTGAATTTCTGACGGGGGTTTAAAATCTAACGATTTTTTAAGAAGTGTTCAGGTTGTTTTTTGAACAGTTTGTAAAACCAAGGAAATAACCTACTTGACGGTTCTGGCAAGAAAGGAAACCCTTGTTAAAAATTTAGAAATTACAGAGGAACTCGGTCAAACGACCACAAGTCAATTACCTTTACTTGAATGGATGTATGAAGTAGGGATAATTCGGTAATGTGAATGAATGGTTCAGAGAACCGACAGTTGGGGGTAAATTAGACACAAAAATTTGCAACACTTGGGTATCTTTATTGAGGAAACGTTTCGCCACACAGTGGCTTCATCCAGTCCATACAAAGGAGAATCGTGAAGAACAGGGGGGTGTGGGGCCTGACACCTCACACTCCCCCTTTTCCCCTTTTTTGTGGACTGAGGGCCCCTGGGCAAATTTCCTAAAAAGCCCAAGGTTCAAAATTTGAAATTTGTCCCCTTTTTGCTTAGCAGATTATAAGGGACTTAGAGAACCTTATCAACGTGG
Source organism: Cherax destructor (assembly GCA_009830355.1). Classification (NCBI taxonomy): domain Eukaryota; kingdom Metazoa; phylum Arthropoda; class Malacostraca; order Decapoda; family Parastacidae; genus Cherax; species Cherax destructor. The sequence goes on along the minus strand of WNWK01058047.1, from coordinate 1,859 downwards.
ACTGGGGGAAAAAAGAGGTATCAATAGACAGTTTTTTAACACTAAAGGCTGCCCAAAAACATTTATCCTTATAAAGAAATTAGATCAAGTAGAAATGCCCCAAAATGGATGAATAATAGGCAAATATCTTTTAGGGCAGAAAAAAGGGAAATTTATAGGCCATACAAAAAGGTGGGGGTATCTTAAAATCAGATACTGACATTAAGGGGGACGTTAAAAGGGAATATGAAAAGCAAAACGGGACTATAAAATTTAAAGTTGCTAGGGATTAAAAAACTAACCCAAAAGTTTTTTTCCCGGTTTATAAAAAAGTTAGGGGTGATAGGTCCCCTTAAAAATAACTTTTGGGGATCTTCTGACAAGGAGAATGATATGTGCTCTATTTTTTAAAAATTATTTTTTCTCGGTTTTCCACAGGCATTAATAATATCCCTAATTTTTTTCAGAGGCCCAAAAAAGATAAATTATGTAATATCCCCGTCCTTGGGAAAAGATTATGAAACAGCTGGACCAAACAAAATAAAACCCGGGTTGATGGCTTTTGCAAGGGTTCTTAAGGGTGCAAAATGGAACTCTTTAAAAAATTCATTTTTAATTTATCTCTTCAAACAGGTGTAGTGTCTGATATGTGGAAGATGGCTAATGAATTTCCCATTTTAAAACAGGGGGCAAAATCCACCGTCAACACCCCCCAATAAGCCCGCCTCAATTTTAGGCAAATTACTAGAGTCAATTATAGCTGATTTTTGAAGCCATCTAGATAACCATAATTTGATTAATGATACCCCGCATGGATTCCGAGGGCTTCCTGCCCATCTAATTTTTTAACCTTCTTCAGAAAGCTTTTGAGGCTTTGATCACGATAAAGAATTGATATTGTTTATTTAGACTTTAGTAAGGCTTTTTATGAGTACCGCACCAGAATTTAAAGAAAATGGCAGCTATGGATTGGGGAAAAGTGCTGTCATGGATCGAGTCATGGCTCACCAATAGGAAAAGAGGTGTGCATAAATGGGGTTAAATCCGAATGGGACTTGTAAAAGTGGGGGTTCCCCAGGGGGTCAGTCTTAGGCCATTGTTATTTTAAAATATATCAATGACCTTGATAAAGGGAATTACTAGTGATATGAGCAAATTCCGACGACACGAAGATAGGTGGATAATTGATTCAAACATAGATGTCATAGAACTTCGGAAGTTTAGACAAACTTAATTGTTGAAAAGTGGCGATCTTCAATGTAGATAAATGCAAAGGGTTTTGAAACTCGGGTTCCCTAACCCAAGCACTTATAAATTAAATAACGTAGAACTTAAAACAATTTCAGAAGGACTTGGGGTGATGGTAAGAGAACCCTTTAAAACCCAAAACAAATGCCTAAGCGTACGTAATGGCAAATAGATTACTGGGGTTTTTATCAAGAAGTGTTAGCAAAAGAAGTCCCGGGTTATATTACAGCTTTATACATCATTAGTAAAGGCCCCACCTAGATTACGACTCAGTTCTGGGCTCCATATTACAGAATGGGCATAAATTCGTTAGAAAAAATTCAGCGTAAATTAATACATAGCATTAAAAACTTCCTTTCGAAGAAAGATTGAAGACCTAAAATTACATTACTTGTAAAAGAAATGAGGGGGGACATGATCGAGGTATACAAGTGGAAAATGGTATTAACAAAGGATATAAATAAGGTCTTTAGGATATCTTCCAGAGAGAAACCCCAATAATGGATTCAAAGATAAGTTTAGATTTAGAAAGGATATAGGGGGGTTTGGAAAAAAGGGGGTTTATGATGGAACAGTCTGCCCAGTGGGGTTTTGGGTAGGACCTTGGGGAGTTTTAAAATTTTGGTTGGGTA
>WNWK01058046.1:0-10563 GCA_009830355.1 Cherax destructor | reverse complement strand
TCACCCAAACACCACGCCGCTGACTCACCCACTCACCACTCACCCCCTTGCTTTTTCTGTAAATTTCCTTGTGAATTCTTGCCAGAGCTGTGTATCCGGTCGGGGCCCCTCAAGCCAGGGGGATCTACAAACCAGGGGGATCTCCAAGCCATGGGATCAGCAAGCCACGTGCGGGGTTTCCCCCCCGCATCAACCCATGACGTCACCGAGCTGCGGACGTCACCACGATGCTGCCGACTTATTGATGTCACCACGATGCTGTTGACTCCAATGACATCACCCTACAACCCCTGCCGGGATGTCATTTGCGATGACATCCATCACGACGTCACCCACTGATGTCACTGCGATGTCACCCCATGACATCCATCCCCAACACCCAGAACGTCCCCCGCGACGTACCCAATGTTGCCTGATGTTTTTTGCTGTCACCCCATGACATCCATCACGACCGCACCCAGAACGCCCCCGCGACGTCACCCACATGTCTGCTGACGCCACTGGGGATGTCACCCATGACATCACACGACGGCCATCCCAAAAATCACCCATATGATGTCCCCAAGTTCTAGTTTCACAGTGAATTTTATTTTCATTATTTTAAAAGTTTGAGAGAAGATATAAGTCAAAAGTGTTCATTAATTCCTCTCAGTCAGTGTTCTCACATTTTCGATTGCTTAGTGACGATTTTTATACAGAAAAGCGTCATTTGCTAGTGTTTTATCACATGTGCAGAATGTGCAGTTTTCATGTGTCCAAGCACCTGTGTGTTATTTTGTCATTTGTGTGACCCGCCCCCCGCGCGCTGACGGGGAATTTAGTCCGGCGCAGTTACGAGCGTTTGACCCCCGAAAAAGTTTTTTCCCCCCGGGGGGAGATGCCTCTGAATCGTACCCGCGACATTCTCCCATCGAGCCCGGGTTCCACTTCACCTCCTAGACCGTCAGTCCAATTAAGAGACCCGTCTGCTTGTCTTTATATATATACAGTGGGCCCCCCTTTTCCCCAAAAAATTTTTCCAGAAGGCTGTTCATGGAAAAACCCAAATTTTTTCTTTAAAAAAGGGGGAAAAGAAAAATTTTTTGATTAGTCCCTTTCAGACCCCCCCAAAAAAAAACTTACAAAAGCACTTACAAAAATACACTAAATAATTGTTGGGAGAAAAATCGGGGGGCCACTGTATATTTATTAATTTAAAAGACAAAAAGGGGCCCCAAAAAATTAAGTTACATAAGCCCCGAAATCATCAAATGTCATTCAGATGACATTTACTCACCTCTTTTCCTAACTTGCTTGAACATCCCCCGAGCCTGGGAAAGTAAAAAGCAGGAGGAGTCTGGTCTGCCGGGGGGGCCCAAATTACGGGCATCAGTTAGCACCTGCTGCAGCACCCATCTTGTCTGCAAAATGCAAAGAGTTTTAAAAAAAAACCCAAAAAAAAAATTTTATTGCACAATCTTTGGGAAAATTCAAGACTTTAAACAGTATACTGTAATAAGGACAGTATATTCTGAGAGAGAGAGAGAGAGGGAGAGGGGGAGAGTGGGGGAGTGGGGAGGGTTTTTTGGGGGGGTGTGTGAGAGAGGTGACAGTGTGAGGGGGAGGGGGGGAGGGAGAGAGGGGGGAGGGGGGTGTGAGAGGGGGAGGTGAGAGTGTGAGAGAGGGGGAGAATTTAGAGGGAGAGAGTGTGAGAGAGTGTGGGGGAGAGTGTGAGAGTGGAGAGGTGGGGGAGAGGGGAGAGAGGTGAGAGAGGTGGAGGGGAGAGGGGGGGGGAGAGGTGTGAGAGTGAGAGACAGAGAGGAGGGAGAGACAGAGTGGAGGGAGAGACAGAGAGTGAGAGGGGTGTGTGTCTGTGTACTCACCCCATTTGTGGTTGCAGGGGTCGAGTCATAGCTCCTGGCCCCGCCTCTTCACTGATTGCTACTAGGTCCTCTCTCTCCCTGCGCCATGAGATTTATCATACCTCTTCTTAAAGCTGTGTATGGAACCTGCCTCCACTACATCGCTTCCCAAGCTATTCCACTTCCCGACTACTCTGTGACTGAAGAAATACTTCCTAACATCCCTGTGATTCATCTGAGTCTTCAACTTCCAACTGTGTCCCCTTGTTGCTGTGTCCCATCTTTGGAACATTCTGTCTCTGTCAACCTTGTCAATTCCTCTCAGTATTTTATATGTCGTTATCATGTCTCCCCTATCTCTCCTGTCCTCCAGTGTTGTCAGGTCGATTTCCCTTAACCTCTCCTCGTAGGACATACCCCTTAGCTCCGGGACTAGTCTTGTTGCAAACCTTTGCACTTTCTCTAGCTTCTTTACGTGCTTGGATAAATGTGGGTTCCAAACTGGTGCTGCATACTCCAGTATGGGCCTAACGTACAAAGTGTACAGGGTCCTGAACGATTCTTTATTAAGATGTCGGAATGCTGTTCTTAGGTTTGCTAGGAGCCCGTATGCTGCAGCAGTTATTTGGTTGATGTGCGCCTCAGGAGATGTGCCTGGTGTTATACTCACCCCAAGATCTTTTTCCTTGATTGAGGTTTGTAGTCTCTGGCCCCCTAGACTGTACTCCGTCTGCGGTCTTCTTTGCCCTTCCCCAATCTTCATGACTTTGCACTTGGTTGGGTTGAACTACAGGAGCCAATTGCTGGACCAGGCTTGCAGCCTGTCCAGATCCCTTTGTAGTTCTGCCTGGTCCTCTTCCGATTGAATTCTTCTCATCAACTTCACATCATCTGCAAACAGGGACACTTCGAGTCTATTCCTTCCGTCATGTCGTTCACAAACACCAGAAACAGCACCGGTCCTAGGACTGACCCCTGTGGAACCCCACTCGTCACCGGCGCCCACTCTGACACCTCGCCACGGACCATGACTCGCTGCTGTCTTCCTGACAGGTATTCCCTGATCCATTGCCTGGTCCTCCAGCTTCTGCACTAATCTCTTGTGGGACTGTGTCAAACGCTTCTTACAGTCCAAGAATATGCAATCTACCCACCCTCTCTCTTGTCTTACTGCTGTCACCCTGTCATAGAACTCCAGTAGGTTTGTGACAAAGGATTTTCCGTCCCTGAAACCGTGTTGGCCGTCGTTGATAAGCTCATTCCTTTCTAGGTGCTCCACCACTCTTCTCCTGATAATCTTCTCCATGACCTTGCATACTATACATGTCAGTGACACTGGTCTGTAGTTTAATGCTACGTTTCTGTCTCCTTTTTAAAAATTGGAACTACATTTGCTGTCTTCCATACCTCTGGTAGTTGCCCTGTTTCGATAGACTTGTTGAAGATTGTTGTTAGGGTACACATAGCTCCTCTGCTCCCTCTCTCAGGACCCATGGAGAAATGTTGTCCGGCCCCATCGCCTTTGAGGTATCTAGCTCGCTTAGTAGCCTCTTCACTTCCTCCTCAGTTGTGTGTATCGTGTCCAGCACCTGATGGTGTACCCTACCTCTCCTCCTTTCTGGAGGCCCTTCTATTTCCTCTGTGAACACCTCTTTGAATCTCATGTTGAGCTCCTCACACACTTCGTGGTCATTTCTTGTGACCTCCTCCTTCCTTCCTCAGCCTGATCACCTGGTCCTTGACTGTTGTTCTCCTCCTGATGTGGCTGTGTGAGAGTGAGTGTGAGTGTGAAAGAGTGAGTGTGTGAGAGAGTGAGAGTGTGAGAGAGTGAGAGTGTGAGAGAGTGAGAGTGTGTGAGTGAGTGAGAGAGAGAACAGTGTGTGAGAGAGTGTGAGAGTGTGAGTGTGTGTGAGTGTGAGACAGTGTGAGACAGTGTGAGAGTGTGAGAGTGTGTGTGAGTGTGTGTGTACTCACCTAATTGTGGTTGCAGGGTCGATACTCAGCTCCTGGCCCCGCCTCTTCTCTGTCCGCTACTGGGTCTCTGCTCTCCCTGCTCCATGAGCTTTATCATACCTCGTCTTAAAACTGTGTATGGTTCCTGCCTCCACTATATCTTTCTCTAGACTATTCCACTTCCTGACTACTCTGTAGCTGAAGAAATGCTTCCTAACATCCCTTTGACTCATCTGAGTCTTCAGCTTCCAGGTGTGTCCCCTTGTTTCTGTGTTCCTCTCTGGAACATCCTGTCACTGTCTACCTTGTCGATTCCCCGCAGTATTTTGTATGTCGTTATCATGTCTCCTCTGACCCTTCTTTCCTCCAGTGTTGTTAGTCCTATTTCCCTCAACCTTTCTTCATAGGACAGACCCCCGAGTTGTGGAACTAACCTAGTAGCAAACCTTTGCACTTTCTCTAGTTTCTTTACGTGCTTGACCAGGTGTGGGTTCCAGACTGGTGCTGCATATTCTAGTATGGGCCTGACGTACACGGTGTACAGTGTCTTGAACGATTCCTTGTTAAGGTAACGGAACGCTAATCTTAGGTTTGCCAGTCGCCCATATGCTGCCGCAGTTATCTGGTTGATGTGTGCCTCCGGAGACGTGCTTGGCGTTATACTCCCCCAAGGTCTTTCTCCTTTGCCGAGGTTTGTAGCCTTTGTCCGCCTAGCCTGTACAGTGGACCCTCGGTTAACGAAATTAATCCGGTCCAGGAGCTATTACTTAATCTGAATCTTTCGTTATCTGAAACCTTATTTCCCATAAGAAATAATGTAAATACAATTAATTCGTTCCACAAAAAATAATCACTCAAAAAAAAACAATAACATTTACTTACCTTTATTGAAGAGTTGCAAGCATCTGGAAGGTAGAGTTGCTGACAGGGGCAGGGTGTTAATGGTTGGAAGGGAAATCCCCTCCAAAGGACTTCAGGTAACAAGCCCCTCTCTGGGGTTACTTCCTCTTTTTCTTTTAATGCATGCCTGCTACACTCCCTGCATGCCTGCTACACTCCCTGCATGCCTGCTACACTCCCTGCATGCCTGCTACACTCCCTGCATGCCTGCTACACTCTCTGCATGCCTGCTACACTCCCTGCATGAATGCTACACTCTCTGCATGAATGCTACACTCTCTGCATGAATGCTACACTCTCTGCATGAATGTTACACTCCCTGCATGCCTGCTACCACTGGGGTGCCACTAGGAAGCTTCTTTGGACCCATGGTGACTTATTTCACAGTGACAATCACTAAACCACCAAAAAAGACACCAAATATATTGTGAATGTTTGAAAGAGCGCGCTAGGTAATGTTCTCTCAATGGTAAACAACGCTTCACTGGTGTCCTGCGCTTGCGCGGAGCAGGCGGACACGTCTAATACCTTTCGGTAACCGAGGAATTTTTCGCTAACCGATTCCGAAAAAAGCTTACGTTTTCCGAAACTTTCGTTAACGGGACCTTTCGTTAACCGAGGGTCCACTGTACTCTGTCAGCGGTCTTCTTTGCCCTTCTCCGATCTTCATGACTTTGCATTTGGTGGGATTGAATTCGAGAAGCCAGTTGCTAGACCAGATGTCAAGCTTGTCCAGGTCTGTTTGAAGTCCTGCTTGGTCCTCCTCCGATGTGATTCTCCTCCTTAATTTCACATCATCTGCGAACAGAGACACTTCTGAGTCTATCCCATCCGTCATGTCATTTACATATACCAAGAATAACACTGGTCCTAGGACTGACCCTGCGGTACGCCGCTCGTCACAGGCACCCACTGTGATACCTCATCACGCACCATGACCCGTTGTTGCCTCAAGTGAGGTATTCCCTGATCCATTCCAGCGCCCTTCCTGTTATACATGCTTGTTCTTCCAACTTCTTTACTAATCTCATGTGAGGAACACACACACCTTGTGTGTGTGTGTGTTACCATTTTGTCCAAGGCACATGTCGATTAGACACTAGGCCTGTTGTATGTGTGTGTGTGTAAGGAAACACTTCAAATGTTTTCACCCCGCCGGAAATGAACCCGGGCCCTCCATGCATGAAGCGGAGCTTTAGCCACCAGGCCACCGGGGCATACCATGATACACCACCATACTGACATGTACCATGATACACCATACTACCATGTACCATGATACAACACCATACTACCATGTACCATGATACAATACCATGTGTGTGTGTGTACTCACCTATATGTACTCACCTAATTGTGGTTGCAGGGGTCGAGACTCCGCTCCTGGCCCCGCCTCTTCACTGATCGCTACTGGGTCCCCTCTCTCCCTGCTCCATGAGCTTTATCATACCTCATCTTAAAGCTTTGTATGGTTCCTGCCTCCACTACATCACTTGCTAGACTATTCCACTCCTGACTACTCTATGGCTGAAGAAATACTTCCTAACATCCCTTTGACTCATCTGAGTCTTCAACTTCCAATTGTTTCTGTGTCCCCTCTCTGGAACATCCTGTCTCTATCCACCTTGTCTATTCCACGCAGTATTTTGTATGTCGTTATCGTGTCTCCCCTAACCCTCCTGTCCTCCAGTGTTGTCAGGCCGATTTCCTTTAACCTTTCTTCGTAGGACATTCTCCTTAGCTCTGGAACTAACCTTGTCGCAAACCTTTGCACTTTCTCTAATTTCTTGATGTGCTTGACCAGGTATGGGTTCCAAACTGGTGCTGCATACTCTAGTATGGGCCTGACATACACGGTGTACAGTGTCTTGAACGATTCCTTACTAAGGTATTGGAACGCTATTCTCAGGTTTGCCAGTCACCCGTATGCTGCAGCAGTTATCTGGTTGATGTGTGCTTCCAGAGACGTGCTTCGTGTTATACTCACCCCAAGATCTTTCTCCTTGAGCGAGGTTTTCAGTCTTTGGCCACCTAGCCTATACTCTGTCTGCGGTCTTCTTTGCCCTTCCCCGATCTTCATGACTGCATTTGGCGGGGTTAAATTCGAGAAGCCAGTTGCTGGACCAGGTGTCCAGCATGTCCAGGTCTCTTGAAGTCCTGCCTGATCCTCATCTGATTTAATTCTTCTCATTAACTTCACATCATCTGCGAACAGGGACGCTTCTGAGTCTATCCGTCCGTCATGTCATTCACATATACCAAGAATAGCACTGGTCCTAGTACTAACCCCGTGGGACCACTCATCACAGGCGCCCACTGTGATACCTCATCACGTACCATGACCCATTGTTGCCTCCCTGTCAGGTATTCTCTGATCCATTGCAGTGCCCTTCCTGTTATACACGCCTGATCCTCTAGCTTCTGCACTAATCTCTTGTGAGTCCAAGAAAATGCAATCAACCCACCCCTCTCTCTCATGTATTACTTCTGTTACCTTGTCATAGAACTCCAGATTATTATTATAATCAAATAGAAGCGCTAAACCACAGGGGTTATACAGCATAGAACTCCAGAAGTTTTGTGACACAGGACTTCCCTTCCATGAACCCGTGCTGGTTGTCGTTTACAATCTTGTTCCGTTCCAGGTGCTCCACCATTCTCCTCCTGATAATCTTCTCCATGACTTTGCACACTATACAAGTAAGTGACACTGGTTTATAGTTTAGTGCCTTGTTTCTGTCTCCTTTCTTAAAAATGGGAACTACATTTACCTTCTTCCATACCTCAGGTAGCTGCCCAGTTTCAAGGGATGTGTTGAAGATTGTGGTTAGTGGCACACACAGCATGTGTGCTCCCCTCTCTTAGGACCCACGGGGAGATGTTGTCCGGTCCCATTGCCTTTGAGGTATCAAGGTCACTGAGCAACTTCTTCACCTCCTCCTCAGTTGTGTGTCATCCAACACTTGGTATATTCCTTGTTGGTGGCCTGCTCTGATCTGTCTTCCCAGAGTCCTTCCTGCCTCCACTGTAAATACCTCCTTAAATCTCGTGTTGAGCTCCTCACATACCTCTTGATCATTTCTTGTGAGTTCCCCCCCTTCTTTCCTCAGCCTCATCACCTGGTCTTTGACTGTTGTCTTCCTGCTAATGTGACTATACAGCAGTTTCGTGTCAGACTTGACTTTCTATGCTATGTCATTTTCGTACTGTCGCTGGGCCTCCCTCCTTATCTGTGCATACTCGTTTCTGGCTCTACAACTAATCTCTTTATTTTCCTGGGTCCTTTGCCTTCTGTACTTTTTACATTCTCTAGTGCACTTAGTCTTTGCCCCCCTGCACCTTTGGGTAAACCAAGGGCTCGTTCTGGACTTCCCATTACAGTGGACCCTCGGTTAACGAAAAAACTTCATCCCAGAAGCCTGCTCAAGTGCCATTACCGAACGAATTTACGTCCTTAAGAAATAATGTCACGTAGGTCAGTCTATTTCAGACCCCCAAAAATACACTTCCACATGCACTTAAAATATTATAATTACATAATTGTACGATTTCCGGGGTATTCGTTAACCGAGGGTCCACTGTATTTCTGTTGCCCTTGGGAACAAACCTTTCCTCTGCTTCCTTGCATTTTGTTGTTACGTATTCCATCATTTCATTTACTGACTTTCCTTCCATGTCTCTGTCCCACTGAACCTCCTACAGGAAGTTCCTCATACCCATGTAGTCCCCCCTTTTATAGTTTGGATTTTCCCTTTCAACTCCTGTTGCCCTCTCCACTTGTAACTCTACTATGTACTCAAAGCTCAGAACCACATGGTCACTGGCTCCCAGGGGCCTCTCATATGTGATGTCCTCAATGTCTGAGCTGCTCAGGGTGAACACAAGGTCCAGCTTTGCTGGTTCATCCTCTCCCCTCTCTCTGGTAGTCCCTGACATGTTGATGCATGAGGTTTTCCAGTACCACATCCATCATCTTGGCTCTCCATGTTTCTGGACCCCCCCCCTGTGGCTCCAGATTTTCCCAGTCGATCTCCCTATGGTTGAAATCGTCCATAACCAGTAATTTTGCTCTGCTCGAGTGAGCTCTTCGTGCCACCTCAGCCAGTGTGTCCATCATTGCTCTGTTGCTCTGTGTGTGTGTGCACGCGCGCCACCTATTTGTGGTTGCACGGGTCGAGACTCAGTTCCTGGCCCCGCCTCTTCTCTGTCCGCTACCAGGTCCTCTCTCTCCCGCTCCATGAGCTTTATCATACCTTGTCTTAAAGCTTATATGGTTCCTGCCTCCACTACCTCACTTTTCAGACTTCCACTTCCTGACAACTCTGTGACTGAAGAAATACTTCCTAACATACCTTTGACTCATCTGAGTCTTCAACTTCCAATTGGACCCCTTGTTTCTGTGTCCCATCTCTGGAACATCCTGTCTCTCTCCACCTTATCTATTCCTTGCAGTATTTTGTATGTCATTATCATGTCTCCCCTAACCCTACTGTCCTTCAGTGTTGTCAGGTTGATTTCCCTTAACCTCTCCTCGTTGGACATGCCCCTTAGCTCTGGGACTAGTCTTGTTTCAAATCTTTTCACTTTCTCTTACTCTTAATTCTTTCAAAATAGCTCTACCATACACTTTGGTATACTAACAGATTATTCCCATAATTTTTGCAAAAAGGGACAAAAGAGTGTGCAAAAATTATAGGGAATAAGTCTGTTGAGTTTAGGTAGTAGGTTGGTAGACAGCAACCGCCCAGGGAGGTACTACCATCCTGCCAGGTGAGTGTAAAATGGAAGCCTGTACAGTGGTACCTCGAGTTACGATATGTTTCGTTCGAGAATGCTGTTCAAGTGCCATTACCAAACGAATTTATCCCCATAAGGAATAATGTAAAATAGACTAGTCCTTTTACACCCCCAAAATATACTTACAAAAGCATTTAAAAAAATAAACTTACATAAAAGGGCGATTTTGGGGACCATCGTAATCTCGAGGTACCACTGTAATTTGTTTTACATGATGGTAGGATTGCTGGTGTCTTTTTTGTCTCATAAATATACAAGATTTCAGGTACGTCTTGCTACTTCTACTTGCACTTAGGTCACAGTACACTTGGATGTACAAGCATATATATACACACCCCTCTGGGTTTCTCATTTTCTTACTAGTTCTTCTTGTTTATTTCCTCTTATCTCTATGGGGAAGTGGAAGAGAATTCTTCCTCCGTAAGCCATGCATGTCGTAAGAGGCAACTAAAATGCCGAGCAAGGGGCTAGTAACCCCTTCTGTATACATTACTAAAGTTAAAAAGAGAAACTTGTTTTTCTTTTCGGGCCACTCTGCTTTGGTGGGATATGGCTGGTTTGTTGAAAGAAAGAAAGAAGTCTGTTGAGTAAACCTGGTAAAGTGTATGGAAGAGTTATTATCGAAAGAATTAAGAGTAAGACGGAGAGAAGGATAGCAGATGAACAAGGAGGCTTTAGGAAAGGTAGGGGTGTAGACCAAGTGTTTACAGTGAAACATATAGGTGAACAGTATTTAGGGGCAATGTGGCAGATTTTCAAATGTATGGAATAGGAGGTAGGTTACTGAAAGCAGTGAAGACTTTTACGAGGATAGTGAGGCTCAGGTTAGAGTATGTAGGAGAGAGAGAGATTATTTCCTGTAAAAGATGCCTAGACAAGGATGTGTTATGTCACCACTGTTGTTCAATATATTTATAGATGAGGTTGTAAGAGAAGTGAATGCTTGGGTGTTGGCAAGAGGTGTGGGGTTAAAAGATAAAGAATCAAACAAACTGGAAGCTATCACAGTTGTTTTTGCTGATGACATTGTGCTTTGGGAGATTCTGAAAAGAAGTTGCAGAGGTTGGTGGAT
>WNWK01058045.1:0-10564 GCA_009830355.1 Cherax destructor | reverse complement strand
TTATTAAAAATGTTAATCGATGTTGGAGTGAGTGATAGATCTTATGTCGAATTTAGAAATTGAGTAATTGGTAACTTAAATCGAGGATTTTAAAAGGGTTTCCTGAGTGTCTAATCATTTCACTATTGTGTTTCATCGTAGCATCAAGTAGATTCATCTGGTGAATTTCTCAAGAAGTTGAATATAGGTGTGTAATGGAAGTATTGGTGTGTTTTAGGAATGTGAAATGTTGTGGGATATGAGTGAAAAAATGTAAGTGGATATTAAAACGTCTGAAAATTTGTTGTATTACGAGAAAAATTGTTTGAATAATTAAACAAAAATGAAAAGTGTATGTAGAGCAAAGTGTTGAAAATTTGTGTTATCCTGGGTTGTAGCGTGTGTGAGTGAGGTGAAAGGGGGAGAGTGAGGTGTAGGGGAGGTTCAGGTTAAGGAGTGTGAGGTGGCTTGTACATGGTAGAATTTGTGATTTAGGAGTTTGTTGCGCCTTGTGACTTTTTGATGAATTAGTAAAAACGGGAAAAAATTATGTGTGTGATCTTAGATAATGGTAATCATGGAGTTGGTGAACATGTGTAATGTTTTCCCTATGTTGTATATGAAATGTAGTGAAATATGTTGTATTTGTTGATATTAATGTTGTATAACCCTTGTGGTTTAGCGCTTCTTTTGATAATAATAATAATGTTAATATTAATGAAAGAGGAAATAATCGTGCTAGAGAAAATGTAATGAAATGCATTACTGAAATGAGGAAATATTCGTGATATGATGTATTTAAAGAAAAAAATGTGAAATAGTGGAAATATTTGTATTTTTTGATGAGCTAGAGAAAATGTGTAATGTTTTCCCTGTGTTGTATATGAAATGTAATGAAATGAATTATCGAAAATGTGTATGAAATATTTGTGTTATTACTGAAAATGTATTGTATATGAAAATGTAATGTATTACTTTAAATGTAATATATTGTATTGTGTAACAAATAAATGATGAAAAAAAATTGTGTAATGATTCACCTCTGAATTATAAATATATTGAAGTGGAAAAATTTGTTAACCAAGGTATATATGACACTTGGTGGTAAAAACCTCACCAGGAACTCTAAAAGTGGGAAAACACATATCTCTTAAACCCCATAAGGGGAACTTGATTGAAGCTAATAACATAGTGGTGTTTAGCTTAGATTCAGGAGATAAAATGCCCTAATAAGTCAATATTAAGTCTAAATTTGCTTACCTTGATTGGATATGGTAGATGAGATCCAGGATATATATCTAAGGAAGGCGAAGCACCCTCCGAGATATAACATTAATATGAATAATATTGAAAAATTCAAAAAATAAATGGAAAAAATGGGAAAAAATGGATTTTAGGAGGGGGTGGGGGATCAAATCTTTTTCTATGTATTATTGATATCGAGAAAATACCATGCCATATAGGGGGACCTTCGAAAATGAAATATTCGAGAAAAATGAAAAAAATCGAAAATCGAGGAGCGGGGGCGATCCAGGAGTAGAAGGGGATGGGGGTGGGAGTAGGGGGTAAAAATGGGGTGAGGATGGGGGTCTCAAAAAGGGTTGGGTTGAGGAGCGGGTCGGAAGCGGGGGGGGAGCCCCCCTAAAAAGTTAGCCGCTCTGACTAAAAGCCTACTACTCATATCGTTTTTGATATGATAACATTTCGTATCAGATCATCATTGTTAGTGAGGATGAGGTCCAGTGTATTCTCCAATCTTGTAGGCTCTATTATTTGCTGGTTTAAGGTGAATTTGGTGCAGAGATTTAAAAGCTCGTGTGTGTGCGAGTTTGCATCTGAGCTGCCTCCTGGTGTTATCTCTGCTACCACATTATTTGCAATATTCCTCCATTTTAGGTGCCTTAGGTTGAAGTCCCCCAGGAGCAAGATATTGGGGGCAGGGGCTGGAAGGTTTTCCAGACAGTAGTCAATTTTCAGAAGCTGTTCCTGGAATTGTTGGGACGTTGCATCCGGAGGCTTGTATACAACCATTAATTCTGAAAGCGAGTGTAAGGCTGATGAACAAGGTAGTGGTGGTGTTCTTAATTACGGTAATGATGATGTTAGTAATAGTTATGAGTGTAATATAAGTGTTGGTGCCGAGTGTGATGTGGGCAGTGGTTTCCATAATGTTAGTAATAGTGATGAGTGTCATATAAGTGGTGGTGCCGAGTGTGATGAGGTTAACCACATTGACATTAATAAATTGGGACTACATTTGCCATCTTTCACACCTCAGGTAGTTGCCCAGTTTCAATGGATGTGTTGAAGATTCTTGTTAGTGACACACTCAACATCTCTGCTCCCTCTCTAATGACCCATTGAGAAATGTTGTCAGGTCCCACCGCTTTTGAGGTATCGAGTTCACATAGCAGCTTCTTCACCTCCTCCTCGGTTGTGTGTATTTCATCCAGCACTTGTTGGTATACCTCCCTATTCTGAATTCCTGGAGTCCTTCCTGTCTCCTCTGTAAATACTTCTTTAAATCTCATGTTGAGCTCCTCACATACCTCTTGGTCGTTTCTTGAGAACTCCCCACCTTCCTTCCTCAGCCTGATTACCTGGTCCTTGACTGTTGTTTTCTTCCTGATGTGGCTATACAACAGCTTCGGGTCAGACTTGACTTTTGATGCAATGTCATTTTCGTATTGTCGCTGAGCCTCCCTTCTTACCTGTGCATATTCGTTTCTGGCTCTTCAGCTAATCTCTTTATTTTCCTGGGTCCTTTGTCTTCTGTACTTTTTCCATTCTCCAGTGCACTTAGTTTTTGCCTCCCTACACCTTTGGGTGAACCAAGGACTCGCTCTGGTCTTCCCATTAGTTCTGATTTTTTCGACTGTGGGGGGAAATGGGTAAAGTGACCTGATGTATTTACTATTGAATCTTTTGTTTATTCGGAAGTAATTTTCTGATTTGGTTATAATGATGTACGTATATGAAAATAATTGTTAGTAGTGATGGATTGTTATACTTTTTGTACATAAGTTTGTTTCGTACATTCTACTGAGTGTATTAATTTGATTATATATAATGAATATTTTGTGTGTATAATGGGTCGATCACCATGCCCAGCCCTTCTAGGGCAGGGTAGGTGCCAAGGCTGGAGCTTGCTACCATCTGCAGCTCGTAAGCCTGTCCTTCCCGTTAGGGAAGGTGGCAGACCACAGGGGCTTAGCATCTATCTACCTCCATGCCTCGTGTTGGTGGGGAATGTGGCTAGGCCTGGGACCAGTTGGTCCCACCGATGAGGGGTACCCCCTCCCATGGGAGACATAGGTCTATGATACTCCCACGCCAGGGAACCGGAGCCGGGTCGCCATCTGGTAAAGACCCGGGCCGGGAGAATTCCCGGTGAATAATAATAATAATAATAATAATATCTTTATTTACTACAAGTACAAGTCTACCTGGAGTCTACCTGGAGAGAATTCCAGGGGTCAACGCCCCCGCGGCCCGGTCCGTGACCAGGCCTCTTGTTGGACCAGATCCTGATCAACCAGGCTGTTACTGCTGGCCGCACGCAGTCCAACGTACGAACCATAGCCCGGCTGATCAGGTACCGACTTGAGGTGTCTGTCCAGTGCCTGCTTGAAGACAGCCAGGGGCTTGTTGGTAATCCCCCTGATGTATGCTGGGAGGCAGTTGAACAATCTTGGGCCCCTCACACTTATTGTGTTGTCCCTCAACGTGCTAGTGGCACCCCTGCTCTTCATTGGGGGAATGTTGCATCGCCTGCCGAGTCTTTTGCTTTCGTAGGGAGTGATTTTTGTGTGCAAGTTTGGTACTAAGCCCTCGAGAATTTTCCATGTGTATATAATAATGTATCTCTCCCGCCTGCGTTCTAGAGAGTACAGGTTTAGGAACTTCAAGCGTTCCCAGTAGTTGAGGTGGTTTATCGCACTTATGCGTGCCGTGAAGGTTCTCTGCACATTTTCAAGGTCAGCAATTTCACCCGCCTTGAAAGGTGCAGTTAGTGTGCAGCAATATTCCAGCCTAGATAGAACAAGCGATCTGTAAAGTGTCAACATGGGCTTGGCATCCCTGGTTTTGAAGGTTCTCATTATCCATCCTGTCATTTTTCGAGCAGATGCAATTGCTACATTGTTATGGTCCTTGAAGGTGAGATCCTCTGACATGAACACTCCCAGGTCTTTGACATTAGTTTTTCGCTCTATTGTGTGGTTGGAATTAGTTTTGTACTCCGATGAGATTTTAATTTCTTCACGTTTTCCGTATCTGAGTAATTGAAATTTCTCATCATTGAACTTCATATTGTTTTCTGCAGCCCATTTAAAGATTTGGTTTATGTCTGCTTGGAGTCTTGCAGTGTCTTCAACGGTGGACACTGTCATACAGATTCGGGTGTCATCTGCAAAGGAAGACACAGCACTGTGGCTTATATCCCTGTCAATGTCTGATATGAGGATGAGGAATAGGATGGGAGCAAGTACTGTGCCTTGTGGAACAGAGCTTTTCACAGTAGCTGCCTCAGACTTTACTTTGTTGACTACTACTCTTTGTGTTCTATGTGTTAGGAAATTATAAATCCATCTACCAACTTTTCCTGTTATTCCTTTATCACGAATTTTGTGTGCTATTACACCATGGTCACACTTGTCAAAGGCTTTTGCAAAATCTGTGTATATAACATCTGCATTCTGTTTATCTTCTAGAGCATCCAGGACCTTGTCGTAGTGGTCCAGTAGTTGGGACAGACAGGAGCGGCCTGCTCTAAACCCATGCTGTCCTGGGTTGTGCAATTGATGGGTATCAAGATGGGTGGCGATCTTGCTTCTTAGAACCCTTTCAAAGATTTTTATGATATGGGACGTTAGCGCAATTGGTCTGTAGTTCTTTGCTATTGCTTTACTGCCCCCTTTGTGGAGCGGGGCTATGTCTGTTGTTTTTAGTAGCTGCGGGACGATCCCAGTGTCCATGCTCCCTCTCCATAGGATGTTAAAAGCATGTGATAGGGGCTTCTTGCAGTTCTTGATGAACACGGAGTTCCATGAGTCTGGGCCTGGAGCGGAGTGCATGGGCATGTCATTTATTGCCTTTTCAAAGTCATTTGGCGTAGTGATGATGTCAGAAAGGCATGCGTCTGTCAAGTTCTGTGGCACTCTCATGAAAAAATCATTTAGGTTTTCGATTTTCAGTCTGGTTAGTGGCTCGCTAAAGACTGAGTCATACTGGGATTTAAGTAACTCACTCATTTCCTTGCTGTCATCTGTGTAGGACCCATCCGGTATAAGTAGGGGCCCAATACTGGTTGTTGTTCTCGACTTTGATTTTGCATAGGAAAAGAAATACTTAGGGTTTCTTTCAATTTCATTTATGGCTCTTAGTTCTTCCCGTGTCTCTTGATTCCTATAAGATTCCTTTAGTTTTAATTCGATGTTTGCTATTTCTCTGACTAGTGTCTCCCTACGTATTTCAGAGATATTGGCCTCCTGTAGCCGCTCCGTTATTCTGTGCCTTCGCCTGTATAGGGAGCGCCTCTCTCTTTCTAGTTTGCATCTTCTCCTCCTTTTCCTTAAGGGAATTTGCCTTTAGCAAACCTCAAGTACCACAGAGTTAATTTGTTCAAGACATAGGTTGGGATCCGTGATGCTTAGGCAATCTTCCCAGTTTATATCATTTAGGACTTGGTTTACTTGGTCCCACCTTATGTTTTTGTTATTGAAGTTGAATTTGGAGAAAGCTCCTCATGGCTGATCACATTTTGTTGATCTGGAGCTCCCCGCATGCATGTCTGGACCTCTATTATGTTGTGATCTGAGTATATTGTTTTTGATATGATGACATTTCGTATCAGATCATCATTGTTGGTGAAGATGAGGTCCAGCGTATTCTCTAATCTTGTGGGCTCTACTATTTGCTGGTTTAAGGTGAACTTGGTGCAGAGATTTAAAAGTTCATGCATGTGTGAATTTTCATCTGAGCTGCCTCCTGGTGTTATCTCTGCTACCACATTGTTTGCAATGTTCCTCCATTTTAGGTGCCTGAGGTTGAAATCCCCCAGTAGCAAGATGTTGGGGGCAGGAGCTGGAAGATTTTCCAGACAGTGGTCAATTTTCAGAAGCTGTTCCTGGAATTGTTGGGACGTTGCATGTACATGGTATACAGGCCTAGCTGACATCAGTGACATACTACTATATAGAAAGTCCCTTGTTATGCTGAGCATTTCGGGCAGATTAGGCCAGTGTCCTAAGATGCGACTCACACCAGTCGACTAACACCCAGGTACCCATTTTACTGATGGGGAACATAGACAACAGGTGTAAAGAAACACGCCCAATGTTTCTGCCCTGGCTGGGAATCGAACCCCGGCCCTCGCCGTGTGAAGCGAGAGCTTTAGCCACCAGACCACCAGAGCCTCCAACACCTCCTCCTCCTCCTGTGTATAATGTCCAGTATTAAAGGGAAATAGGTTTTGGGGGTGGGGGTTCATTGAATTCTATTCTATTCTATGTGATTTGCCGGTATAGATCCCGGCCCGGGTCTCTTCCAATTTGGCGACCCGGCATCGGCTCCCCGGTAGGGAAGTGTCATGTATCGACGTTAAAGGTACATGTGTGGTATTCCTTTGGTGTTCATTGAATTTGTTTTGTATGATCCAGGTGGTATAAACATCGGGTTTATTGTGTGGACATATTGTTGTATGCTGGAATATGGTTGTTGTATTGTTTTTGAACTGTTTATAGTTTTTTTTTGTACTATTTATAATTTTTGTTTATATTTATTGTATACATATACTAATGTATGTGTTTATTAATAAAATATAAAAAAAACTAGACAAGTGACGATATTTGTGTACTCTGGAATATCGGGCAAAATCGAACATTTCCAATATTTTGATATATGTAGTCTAAGTAGTCCTAAGAATGCCCGCAATGCGCAGCATATTAGGGGCTTTTGGCATGTACATCTCTTTTATACCTATGTATCATGTAAACCCAAAAATGTATCTTTGTACCATGTCTAAATAAAGTATTATTATTATCATTATTAAGAACTTATGCCAGTGAACTTCATGCACATAATATACAACAACAATAAGAGACGTACAGTTACATGCTCTATCAAGGAAGTTGCTGACATGTATATAAGGGTAACTCATCCATATACGTATGTACTTTAATTTCAACTAAAAACTAAAAGTTTTTTTTCAATTTATTTGTTCTTTATTACTACAATTTTACATTCTTTTTATTATAAAAGAAAGTTTCAATATTTTTTTATATTATTGTAAAACGTTAATTTTTTTTACATAAAATAATACTACCTTAACAAAATTTATATTTTATGTAAATATATAAATATATATATTTGCATTTATAGTTGTTTTCTTATCGATTTTTAATTTTTGTAACCCATCAGGGTTTATAATGCTTAAATAATCATTATAATAAAACAAAGAGTGTTTGTCTCACTAGGGTCACACAGTACTTATTCCCAGGTAGAGATAACTTTGCATAAGTACAATATCTTAACGTTTATAATCATTATTATTATCATAATCAAAAAGAAGCGCTAAACCAATTTATAATCATAGTCATGATTTTTTAAGAGGTGGAACGGTAAGCTTGTGGGAGTCGTCTGTTCGATAACCAAAAGCTCCAGCTGTGGGCCAGTGTTTGCGCGTCAGGAAACACTTGTTTCCTAACATTATACCTACCTTGCATAAGTGTGGTTCTCAGTTGTGATGCTGTACAACTGTATGATATGAATCTCATATTTCCTTCCCCTGTATCATTGGAGTATACCTGGAGAGGGTTTTGTGGGTCAACGCCCCCGCGGCCCGGTCTGTGGCCAAGCCTCATTAGGGCTGTTACTGTTGGCCGCACATAGACTGACGTGCGAACCACAGCCTGGTTGGTCAGGTACTGACAAAGTACCTGTCCAGCGCCTTCTTGAAGACAGCCAGGGGTCTATTGTTAATCACCTTATGTATGCTGGGAGGCAGTTGAACAGTCTTGGGCCCCTGACACTTATTGTGTTATCTCTTAGCGTGCTGGTGGGGCCCCTGCTTTTCATTTTGGGGATGTTATGACCTGCCGAATCTTCAACTTTCATTGGGAGTGATTTTCGTGTGCAAATTTAGTACTAATCCCTCTAGGATTTTCCACATGTATACGTATTATCATGTATCATTCCCGCCTGCATTCCAGGGAGTACAAGTCAAGGAACTTCAACCGTTCCCAGTAATTTAGGTGTTTTATCATATTGATGTGAGCGTAAAGACTGTGTCCACTCTCCAGGTCAGCAATGTCGCCAGCCTTGAAGGGAGCAGTTAATGTACAACAATATTTCAGCCTAGAGAGAACAAGCAATTTGAAGAGAATCATCATGGGCTTGTCGTCCCTAGAGTGGAAAATTTTGAATTTTCCTAAATTTAGCATGTGTAAATTTGAATATAACAATTGTGTATTAAAATGTGATGCTGATTTGACCCTTCGAGAAATTTCGAGTGGATGGGGGGGGTAGAACAGCCGCAGAGTGATGCGGACAGGAGGACGCTATAGTGATAATAAATGTGAACACTGGTCTGTTAGTTGTGTAATGTTGTGTAATCATACAATAGAGCGAAACAAATAATGTGAGGGACCTGGGAGTGGTAATGTCTGAGGATTTCACTTTCAAAGATGACAACAGTGCCAAGATTAGAACTGAAAAAAATGATGGGATGGATAACGAGAACCTTCAAAACAAGAGATTCCAAGCCAATGATGATCCTTTTCAAATCACTTGTTCTCTCTAGGCTGAAATACTGCTGTACATTAAAACATCTCTATTCTAAGCAGGTGAAATTGCAGATCTAGAGAGTGTACAGAGAACCTTTACTGCACATATAAGTTCCATCAAACATCTCAACTAATGGGAATGCTTGGAAGCACTTAACCTGTACTCACTGGAATGCAGGCGAGAGAGATTTATCATAATCTACATTGTAAAATTCTAGAAGGAATGGTCCTGAATCTGCACACAGACATCACTCCCTACATAAAAGACTGGGCAGGCGGTGCAAAATACCCCCAATGAAAAGTAGGGGCACCACTGGTACACTAAGAGAAAACAGCATTAGTGTCTTGGGCCCAAGACTGTTCAACAGTCTCCCACCATGCATAAGGGGAATTACCAATAGGTCCCTCGCTACTTCCAAGAGGGAGCTGGACAGATATAGAAATTGCTGACATGTTCCCGCTGAAGAATTGGGATAAATAGTGTGGAAAAACCTTACAATTCAGCAACAAGGATGTAAAAAATAGAAGACTCCGATTCTTCCCAGCAGCACACACTAGCGTAGTGACGCTTAACCATAATATACAGCAGTTTTGCATTAGCCATTGTAAATTCTAGCTATTAAGGTAGCGTTAGGGCGTCCTCTAAAAAATAATAATTGTGATCCAGTAATTAAATGGTAAGTGGTGATGTGAACTTCTTTTCTAATAACACTGTTATATTTTGTGTACCCAGCAAGTAAACCAAACATACAGACCACATAATTTTAATTTACCAGAGTACCTGGCTTTAATATTGTAATTATTAATTTAATGTCAGGGAACCGAGGATCACCATGCCCAGCCTTTTCGGGCAGGGTAGGTGCCAAAACTACAGCTTGCTACTATCTGCAGCTCCCTGGGGCGGGGAAGATGGTAGACCAGAGAGGCCTAGCTTCTCCCTACGAGCCCCGTGCGAGTGGGGAATGTGGCTAGGCCTGGGGACAGTTGGTTCCAACGATGAGGGGGTACATGTACCTCCTCCCATTGGAGACATAGGTCTCTGATACTCCCACGACAGGGAGCCGGAGCCGGGTCGCCATCTGGAATAGACCCGGGCTGGGAGAATTCCCAGCGAATCAACACCTCCTCCTCCTCCTTAATGTCAGGTCTAGGTTTTTGTGAAAATGGTATTGGAGTGGGCATCGAGGGAGTTACAATTCTGCAGCCAACTGTGACTAAGTCCCACTTACCTCACCCAAATTACTTGCACGTAATATTTCAGGTAATGCCTTGTAAACCTCATGCAGGTAATTCCTCACAATAATAATTCATACCTAGTTTTGAAGGTTCTCATTATCCATACCATCATTTTTCTAGCAGATGTGGATACGTTGTTGTGATCTTTGAAAGTGAGATTCTCTGACATTATCACTTCCAGGTCCTTCACATTAGTTTTTCGCTCTATTGTGCAGATATAATTTGTTTTATACTCTGATAAAGTTTTAATTTCCTCAAGTTTTCCATATTTGAGCAGTTGAAATTTCTCATCATTGAACTTCATATTGTTTTTTGCGGCTCATTTGAAGATTTGGTTGATGTCCGCTTGGAGTCTTGCAGTGTCTTTGATGGAGGTCAATGTCATGGCAATTCGAGTGTCATCCGCAAAGGAAAACATAGAGGTATGGCTTACATCTCTGTCTATGTCAGATATGAGGATGAGGAACAGGACAGGAGCGAGTACTGTGCCTTGTGGAACAGAGCTTTTAACAGAAGCCGCCTCGGACTTTACTCTGTTTACTATTACATTTTGTGTTCTATTTGTT
>WNWK01058044.1:0-10564 GCA_009830355.1 Cherax destructor | reverse complement strand
TACTGAATTTTCCTTACAGTATTTGTCCAGCCAGCAATTGACACCAATTGTCCGGGACAGCCATTCATTTCCAACCCCCTTTTTGGCAAAATACCACATATGACAGGGTTCCCCCCCCTTCTTCCAATTATGTCTATTGCTGACCTAAACCTGCTAGTCAGGTCCTCACCCTACGTCTGCCAACACGTTGCCTCCAGCACTGAGACAGATAATAGGTTCCCATTACCTTCATGATGTCGTCCAGAGGGTAAAATATCCTCCATCCCAGCCCCAGGAAAGCAAACCCTGTCTCCTACTCCTATCATTCAAACAGAAAGCCCTACCCATGTATCTAACCGGGCTGTCCCCAACAAAAAAATTTTTTTACTTTCTTGTGTCGTTCGTGGGACGTTCCCAGTAGTCGATAAATTCATCGGGTAGCACGGAGAAGGTTTCGATGTTTCCACAGCAGTCTCTTTTTTCCCATCGTTTCTAACTCTCCATTGTTTTCTTGATCTTCAACTTCGTTCCTTGAAGCCGGCCACTGCCCGGGTTTCCCCTTTTTGACCTGAGGACTCACAACAGGAGGACTACTACGAATCCTCTTTTTTTCCCCTCCTAATCGCCGTACCCTGCTTCGCTACCCCAACCTCCTGCTGCTGGAAAAGGTCAATGGACAGCATTTTGGTTCATTCACAGAGCAAAGGGTTCAGTCCACAGAGAACCTAGACACGTCCCCCCTGAGCTAAAAAAGAGGAGGAGTTTTAGGAATCAGTCCCCGGCCTGGTATTTTATACCAACCCCTCATTCCACACTACAAAAAAAACGCGCGCCCCCCACACACACACACACACACACACACACACACACACGCAAAATATATATATATGCGTGCCGATTAGGGAAAACCCGGGTTTTAGCTTAAATAGCAACGCCCTTTTTATATAAGACAAGGAAAATTTGTGATGAAATTTCGCAAAAAACATTCTGAACCTAACGAAAAAAAAATATTTCATTGTGTTTGTTTTTTATTAAATTAATGTTAACTATCTAAAATATATTTAGTTGGGTTAGGGAAATTAAATTGCACTTGTTGAAAAGGTTAGGGAGGTTTTCAAAGTTTCTTGGTAAAAAATTATAAATTTTTAAATTTAATATAAATGAAAAAATATATCTTTAAGCGTATAAGAGAAAATTTTAGAAATGACTTAATTTTAGATGAGTTCTTGCAAATTGGCCAGTTTTACCTAATCGGCACGACATATATATATATATAAACTAGAAGCCGTTGATATTCGATCCAATGACAAAAAATAATTTAGGTGGTGGCTCCAGCGCACTGGTCAGTACGTCTCTGTCTTGCTAAGATTCAACATTATGCTGTTATGTATTGTGATGTTTGAATGTTAAAATAATAGGTAATATTTTTTAAAGTACATAATGATGTGTAAACATTTAGTGATTTGGATGTTGTGGAACATGTTCAGTATTACACTGATGTGCAACATGTTACATTTACACCCTGGATGGTGTGCAACACAATGTTATGATTACCCTGGATGGTGTGAACACAATGTTATGTATTACACCCTGGATGGTGTGCAAACAATGTTAGCATGTATTACACTGATGGTGTGCAAACAATGTTAGCATGTATTACACCCTGGATGGTGTGAACACAATGTTAGCATGTATTACACCTGGATGGTGGAACACAATGTTAGCATGTATTACACCTGATGGTGGAACACAATGTTAGCATGTATTACCTGATGGTGTGCAACACAATGTTAGCATGTATTACACCCTGGATGGTGTGCAACACAATGTTAGCATGTATTACACCCTGGATGGTGTGCAACACAATGTTAGCATGTATTACACCCTGGATGGTGTGAACACAATATTATCATGTATAACACCCTGGATGGTGTGAACAATTGCATGTAATAGCCACTGATGTGTGCAAATGTAGCATGTATTACACCCTGGATGGTGTGCAACACAATGTTAGCATGCATTACACCCTGGATGGTGTGCAACACAATGTTATTTCTTTATTCTTAAAGATTACAAAATAAATAATTATTAACGTTAATATTACAATATTACAATATTAGTTACGAGAGCTATGGCAAATCCGATTACTCGGCCTGTTATTCTAAGGGAATCTGCTCTCATAACCAATAATGCAATACCGTAATAAAATAATAAAGGGTTTTTGTCAGGGTATAATAATAATAGACACATTATCTTATAAATATATATATATTTCTTTTTACTCGTAAAATGTTATATAAAGAATAGTACTCTCTGTACATATAATATAAAAAGACATATCTTTATACAAATATTGATACTATTAACAATTCACATGTAATAAACGATATCAAAAAGGACACTAAACATATCACAAACAGTGACACTAAACATATCACAAACAGTGACACTAAACATATCACAAACAGTGACACTAAACATATCACAAACAGTGACACTAAACATATCACAAACAGTGACACTAAACATATCACAAACAGTGACACTAAACATATCACAAACAGTGACACTAAACATATCACAAACAGTGACACTAAACATATCACAAACAGTGACACTAAACATATCACAAACAGTGACACTAAACATATCACAAACAGTGACACTAAACATATCACAAACAGTGACACTAAACATATCACAAACAGTGACCACAAACATATCACAAACTCAGTGTCACCTCGATTTCACAAGACATTACCATACCGTGTCTGTCACATGATAACAACGCCCCAATGTCTCACACTTTATGTAACCCTGTGTCAAGACACCCTCTGCTGTACACTCCTCGGTCAACGACACCTTGTGTGTCCTACGACACTCATCGCTACTGTGTCATCACGACACCTGTTCTTGTTCCATACCTAATCCTTCGTGTCATACCGACCCCTCATGGTCCACGACACGCCCTCGCAACTGTGTCATCACCGACACCCTTGTCTCCATGTTACAGCGTCCGTCGTGCACCTTTCCGCTGGTTGATACTCCATGCCAGACAAGCGGCATGTCTCACGTGACATGTCACACAAGCCATAGTCACTGCATGGGTCTTCGTGCGGCCACCAAAGCCAGCAAGCTGAGTTCAGTATGGCAGCTGGGGTACAGCAAGGCAATCTCCACAGCTCAGTGACGTAAACCATACTGCAGGAAACTGAGTAGTAAAGCAGACTGGGATACCAGTCAGTACTCAGTGAAGATGTTACTCAGTGCAGTCGTGGATCATACTACCTTTATGCCAGGTTCCACCCCCTGACATAAACTATGGTGACGTCACACCGGGCGCTGCAGCCGTGCAGCACCCAAATGGTCCGTCAACCATTTGACCCAATTATCTTGTTCAGGGATCGCAACAGTTAATGTTTAGGTAGTGTTTACGTCGTACCTGAACATTGTGCTGCTCATAGCAATTAAAAATATTAAACTACCATTTATAAATAACTGCTAACATTATTATTTTTTAGTGGGTAAAACTTTGCTAAAAGTTGTAGTGGTTTATTATTCACTTATAATGGTGGAGAGACTTGAGTGTTACGTTGGGGAAGAAGCGGCGAAGAAAGTGACACAGAAGAAAGTGACACAGAAGAAAGTGACACAGAAGAAAGTGACACAGAAGAAAGTGACACAGAAGAAAGTGACACAGAAGAAAGTGACACAGAAGAAAGATAACCTGGTATGTAAGATAAGGATGAACTAGTATGGGA
Source organism: Cherax destructor (assembly GCA_009830355.1). Lineage (NCBI taxonomy): Eukaryota > Metazoa > Arthropoda > Malacostraca > Decapoda > Parastacidae > Cherax > Cherax destructor. The sequence continues at coordinate 6,824 of WNWK01058044.1, read as the reverse complement.
TATAAGGTTGACCTGGTATAGGAAATAAGGATAAAGTGGAATTGGATATAAGGAAGATCATATCAAACTGAAGACGCAACACAATGGAACATTAGAACAACTTAGGTAACACACCTGAGCTGGCCAACACAATGGAACATTAGAACAACTCAGGCAACACACATGAGCTGACCAACACAATGGAACATTAGAACAACTCAGGCAACACACCTGAGCTGACCAACACAATGGAACATTAGAACAACTCAGGCAACACACATGAGCTGACCAACACAATGGAACATTAGAACAACTCAGGCAACACACCTGAGCTGACCAACACAATGGAACATTAGAACAACTCAGGCAACACACCTGAGCTGACCAACACAATGGAACATTAGAACAACTCAGGCAACACACCTGAGCTGACCAACACAATGGAACATTAGAACAACTCAGGCAACACACCTGAGCTGACCAACACAATGGAACATTAGAACAACTCAGGCAACACACATGAGCTGACGAACACACTGGAACATTAGAACAACTCAGGCAACACACATGAGCTGACGAACACAATGGAACATTAGAACAACTCAGGCAACACACCTGAGCTGACCAACACAATGGAACATTAGAACAACTCAGGCAACACCTGAGCTGCCAACACAATGGAACATTAGAACAACTCAGGCAACACACATGAGCTGACCAACACAATGGAACATTAGAACAACTCAGGCAACACACCTGAGCTGACCAACACAATGGAACATTAGAACAACTCAGGCAACACACCTGAGCTGACCAACACAATGGAACATTAGAACAACTCAGGCAACACACCTGAGCTGACCAACACAATGGAACATTAGAACAACTCAGGCAACACACTGAGCTGACCAACACAATGGAACATTAGAACAACTCAGGCAACACACCTGAGCTGACCAACACAATGGAACATTAGAACAACTCAGGCAACACACCTGAGCTGACCAACACAATGGAACATTAGAACAACTCAGGCAACACACCTGAGCTGACCAACACAATGGAACATTAGAACAACTCAGGCAACACACCTGAGCTGACCAACACAATGGAACATTAGAACAACTCAGGCAACACACCTGAGCTGACCAACACAATGGAACATTAGAACAACTCAGGCAACACACATGAGCTGACCAACACAATGGAACATTAGAACAACTCAGGCAACACACCTGAGCTGACCAACACAATGGAACATTAGAACAACTCAGCAACACACCTGAGCTGACCAACACAATGGAACATTAGAACAACTCAGGCAACACACCTGAGCTGACCAACACAATGGAACATTAGAACAACTCAGGCAACACACCTGAGCTGACCAACACAATGGAACATTAGAACAACTCAGGCAACACACCTGAGCTGACCAACACAATGAACATTAGAACAACTCAGGCAACACACCTGAGCTGACCAACACAATGGAACATTAGAACAACTCAGGCAACACACCTGAGCTGACCAACACAATGAACATTAGAACAACTCAGGCAACACACCTGAGCTGACCAACACAATGGAACATTAGAACAACTCAGGCAACACACCTGAGCTGACCAACACAATGGAACATTAGAACAACTCGGGCAACACATGAGCTGACCAACACAATGGAACATTAGAACAACTCAGGCAACACACCTGAGCTGACCAACACAATGGAACATTAGAACAACTCAGGCAACACACCTGAGCTGACCAACACAATGGAACATTAGAACAACTCAGGCAACACACCTGAGCTGACCAACACAATGGAACATTAGAACAACTCAGGCAACACACCTGAGCTGACCAACACAATGGAACATTAGAACAACTCAGGCAACACACCTGAGCTGACCAACACAATGGAACATTAGAACAACTCAGGCAACACACCTGAGCTGACCAACACAATGGAACATTAGAACAACTCAGGCAACACACCTGAGCTGATCAACACATTGGAACATTAGAACAACTCAGGCAACACACCTGAGTTGACCAACACAATGGAACATTAGAACAACTCAGGCAACACACCTGAGCTGACCAACACAATGAAACATTAGAACAACTCAGGCAACACACCTGAGCTGACCAACACAATGGAACATTAGAACAACTCAGGCAACACACCTGAGCTGACCAACACAATGGAACATTAGAACAACTCAGGCAACACACCTGAGCTGACCAACACAATGGAACATTAGAACAACTCAGGCAACACACCTGAGCTGACCAACACAATGGAACATTAGAACAATTCAGGCAACACACCTGAGCTGACCAACACAATGGAACATTAGAACAACTCAGGCAACACACCTGAGCTGACCAACACAATGGAACATTAGAACAACTCAGGCAACACACCTGAGCTGACCAACACAATGGAACATTAGAACAACTCAGGCAACACACCTGAGCTGACCAATACAATTCCTCACGAAACTGTTTGATCAGTATATTTTTTTATCGTGTATTAACATTGTTCATTAACTATCCATTACTATAAATCTCAGTTTACTCCCAAAATTTCAACTCATTTTCAACCATCCATCTCCACAACTCATCTTCAACCGTCCATCTCCACAACTCATCTTCAACCATCCATCTCCACAACTCATCTTCAACCATCCATCTCCACAACTCATCTTCAACCATCCATCTCCACAACTCATCTTCAACTATCCATCTCCACAACTCATCTTCAACCATCCATCTCCACAACTCATCTTCAACCATCCATCTCCACAACTCATCTTCAACCATCCATCTCCACAACTCATCTTCAACTATTCATCTCTACAACTCATCATCAACCGTCTCTTGCTACATCTCACTATAAAACATCCATTAAATCAACTCACTATAAACCATCACCGCAATTCACCATCAACCATCCATTACCTCAACTAGTCGGCCATCCATCATCCCAACTCACCATCAACCATCCATATCCACAACTCACCATCAACCATCCATATCCACAACTTACCATCAAGTCAATTCATTATAGAGCATCCATCACCACAACTCACCATCGACCATCCATCACAACTCACCATCATTCATACACGTACACTCATAATGAACCATTCACCACCACAACTCACTATCAACCATTCACATTATGTGAAGCAGGACTCACATGGGTCTATACAGGTGTGAACAACATTTAGAGTTTTATGTGAATGTTCCATGAGTGTTCTATTCCAATGTTCTAACCCATATCAACGTGTTCAGTACGTGTTCTGTACCACATCCATATTGTATGCGAATTTAAAGGTAAGAAAATTATCCAACCAGCTTCAATTTCTTAAGAAAAACTTATAGTTTCTGGCTTAGGAAAATCTTCTCTTGAATTTAGTAACTACTGGGTTAACACATCCAGTGTTAAGACAGTGTTAAGACAGTGTTAAGCCAGTGTTAAGCCAGTGTTAAGACAGTGTTAAGACAGTGTTAAGACAGTGTTAAGACAGTGTTAGGACAGTGTTAAGACAGTGTTAAGACAGTGTTAAGACAGTGTTAAGACAGTGTTAAGACAGTGTTAAGGCAGTGTTAAGCCAGTGTTAAGCCAGTGTTAAGCCAGTGTTAAGCCAGTGTTAAGCCAGTGTTAAGCCAGTGTTTAGATAGTGTTAAGACAGTGTTAAGATAGTGTTAAGACAGTGTTAAAACAGTGTTAAGACAGTGTGACTTTGTAAATGGTCCAAGTCGGACCGAAACGTCAAGGTGCGAGTTATTTGTGTATTGTTTCAGTCTCGGTGTTGTGGCCTTTTTGTTATTTACTTACTACATTTTTAATCATGGATCCCTAATATTACTTCTACATGGTTACTCATGAGCCCCTCATAAGTTACAACCAGAGAGAGAGGAGAGGATGTTGCAGCGAGGCTGGATCTCATATTCACCTTGAATAGCTCAGACATAAGGGATATCACACACGAAAGACCCCTTGGCGCTAGTGATCATCATGTCCTGAGTTTTGAATACCTTGTAGAGTTACAAATGGAGAATGCAACAGTGTGGGAACAACGAGAGAAGCCGAACTTCAGAAAAGGGGACTACATAGGAATGAGAAGTTTCTTGCATGAAGTGCAGTGGGAAAGAGAACTAGAGGGAAAGACAGTAAATGAAATGATGGAACTAGTGACCACTAAGTGCAGGGAAGCAGAGGAGAAGTTCATACCAAAGGGTAACAGAAAAAATATTAAGACCAGAGTGAGCCCATGGTTTAACTGGAGGTGTAAAGAGGCTAAAGCCAAGTGTGCTAGAGCATGGAAAAGCTATAGAAGGCAAAGGACTCAAGAAAACAAGGAGTTGAGCAGAAGAACCAGAAACGAATATGCTGGGATAAGGAGAGAGGCCCAGAGGCAATACGAGAACGACATAGCATCAAAAGCCAAATCTGAACCAAAGTTGTTATACAGTCATATTAGGTGAAAAACAACAGTCAAGGACCAGGTAATCAGGCTGAGGAAAGAAGGAGGGAAGCTCACAAAGAATGACCAGGAAGTATGTGATGAACTAAACACAAGATTTAGAGAAGTATTTACGGTAGAGACAGGGATGCTTCCAGAAAATCGTGAAGGTAGGGTGTACCAGCAGGTGCTGGACTCAATACACATAACCAAGGTAGAGGTGATGAAACTGCTAGGTTAACTAGATACATCAAAGGCGGTGGGCCCAGATAACATATCTCCTTGGATACTGAGAGAAGGAGCAGAGGCACTGTGTGTGCCGCTAGCAACAATCTTCAGTATATCTATCGAAACTGGACATTTGCCTGAGGCGTGGAAGACAGCAAATGTAGTTCCAATTTTTAAGAAGGGAAACAGACAGGAAGCGTTAAACTATCGACCAGTGTCTCTGACTTGTATAGTATGTAAAGTAATGGAAAAGATCATCAGGAGAAGAGTTGTGGAACATATTGAAAAGATTGGGCTCATACATGACAATCAGCACGGCTTCAGAGATGGGAAATCCTGTGTCACAAATCTACTTGAGTTCTACGATAAGGTAACAGAAGTAAGACAGGAGAGAGAGGGATGGGTAGATTGCATCTTTATGGACTGTAAGAAGGCTTTTGACACAGTACCACAAAAGAGACTGGTGCAAAAATTAGAGAAGCAGGCAGGAATAATAGGGAAAGTACTGCAATGGATCAGGGAATACCTAACAGGAAGGAAACAACGAGTGTTGGTACGTGATGAAGTGTCAGAGTGGGCGCATGTGTCGAGTGGGGTTCCACAAGGGTCAGTCCTAGGTCCGGTGCTGTTTCTTATATATGTGAATGACATGATGGAAGGAATAGATTCAGAAGTGTCACTGTTCGCTGGTGATGTGAAACTGATGAGGAGAATACAAGCGGACGAGGATCAGTTAAGATTACAAGGGGATCTGGACAGACTACAAGTCTGGTCAAACAAATGGCTCCTGGAGTTTAACCCCAGTAAGTGTAAGGTCATGAAGATTGGGGAAGGACATAGAAGACCGCAGACGGCATACATGTTAGGGAATCAAAGGCTGCAAACGTCACTTAAAGAAAAGGATCATGGAGTAAGCATTATAACGAACATGTCTCCTGAGGCACACGTCAATCAAATAACTGCTGCAGCATATGGGCGATTGGCAAACCTGAGATTAGCGTTTAGACATCTGAGTAAGGAGTCATTCATGACATTGTACACCGTGTATGTCAGGCCAATACTAGAGTATGCAGCACCAGTATGGAACCCTCACCTAGTCAAACACGTCAAGAAATCGGAGAATGTGCAAAAATTTGCAACACGTTTAGTCCCGGAACTGAGAGGTATGTCTTATGAGGAGAGGTTAAGGGAACTCAACCTGATGACACTAGAGGACAGGAGGGACAGGGGGGGCATGATAACAACGTATAAAATACTAAGAGGAATTGACAAGGTGGACAGGGCTCGAATGTTTCAGAGATGGGATACAGGAACAAGGGGCCACAATTGGAAGCTGAAAACCCAGATGAGTCATAGGGATGTTAGGAAGTATTTCTTTAGCCTTAGAGTTGTAAAGAAGTGGAATAATCTGAAGAGTGAAATAGTGGAAGCAAGTTCCATACATAGCTTTAAGAAGAGGTATGATAAAGCTTATGGAGCAGGGAGAGAGTGAATTAGTATCGACCAGTGAAGAGGCGGGGCCAGGAGCTATGAATCGACCCCTGCAACCACATATAGGTGAGTACATATAGGTGAGTACACACACACACAATGTTCTCGTCCCACTCTAACATGTATATAAAAATAAAATTCTAAACACATGCATAGTATTTCGTATGTCCCTCACATATGTGCACACATTCTCTGAAACATATGTGTACTTTCTCACAAGGATATTAAATTTTAATTATACTGCACCTTCAATGATGGCAAAATAGGGAAATTCTTGAGAATAAATTTTAATATCATTCATAATAAACGGGATGGAGAATGTTATGTAATATTTTGAAAATAACCTTAATGAGAAATGTGAAGATATGAAGAAGTAATAATTGAGAGAAACCTGTCGAGGATAAAGTTAAAAAGAGAATTAAGAATTATGTTATGGAAGGTAAAATGTAACCAGAAATAATTATTAAATAATGAAAGTCTCTCAATTTTTAATTTGTCATGTCTTCATTTCTCTCACTTTCTCTATAACGAGAAAAACATTCACAATCACAAAATAAAATCTATGGAAATAAAATAATAACTATAAGTTCAGAGACTCGACCTCTGACAAAACGAATTTCTGCTGTTGATGTTACAACCTGACTGGTA
>WNWK01058043.1:0-10564 GCA_009830355.1 Cherax destructor | reverse complement strand
GTCATTGGTTGTATATAAGCCACCAGATAAACTTCCCAACAGTTAAAAGGAAAACTTTTAAAATTGACTACTGTCGGGAAAAACCCTTTTCCAGCCCCACCCCCAAACTTCTTGCTGTTGGTGATTTAATCTAAGAATACAAAAGGGAAGCAAATTTTGTAGCAGAAATAACCCTTTGGAGGCAGCTCAGATGAAAAGTCACACAAAAATGAGCTGCTAAATTTCTGAAAAAAACCCAAAAGCCAGCAAATAGTGGAGCCAACGAAAAACCGGGACCTTTTTTTTCACAAAAAATGAGGACCTGGAAAGAAACATAACAATATAAAAAAAAAAATTTAAAACAAAATCTAATCGAAGTAGCCCTTACATACGGGGGGCCCTGACCAGAAAAATCATACAGCTAAGGGGCCTTCACCAAATTCAACTTCAACAACAAGAACATCAACGCTGCGACCAGGTAAACCATGTTGGGAAGATATCTTAAATAACATGGACCCTAACCAGTGCCTTGAAAAGATCTTTCTAAACAACAAATGTATTCAAGGCATATTTTCTAAGAAAAAGAAGAAGAAGTAAACTGGAGAGAGAGAGATGCTCCCTCTTAGGAGACTTCGAAGAATCACTAAACTTCTCAAGAATGCTAGAAGGGGAATATTTGAAAAAACGGAAGGAAGTGGTAACCAGGGAAGTCAAGAAAACTGTGACATTGATTGAACGATTCCTTACAGGATCAGTGATTAGTGAAATTGAAAGAAATTCAGAAATATTTCTTTTCATATGCCAAAACAAGACACAAACCACATCTAGTATTGGGCCCTTGCTCAGACAAGATGGAACTTACAGATGACAACAAGAAATGAAATACTGAAATCTCAATACAAATACAATGTTGCCTTACTAAATCAGTCTAAAGATTGGTAATCCAAATAATTTTTCATTAATGAGCCTCAAAACCCTGTCCAATGTATGGAAATTTCTGACATAACCTAACTCCACACTGGACTTTGAGAAAGCCATTAACAACATGCCCATGCCTCAGCCCCAGGCCCAGATTCATGGAACTCTGTGTTCATTAGAACTGCAAGAAACCCCTTTGCGGGCCCTAAGTATGCTATGGAAAGGGCATAGACACAGGTGAGACTCCACAGTCCACTAAAAACAACGGATATACCTCTACTCCATAAAGGTTTCAGCAAAGCAATAGCTAAGAACTATAGACCAATAGCTTTAACATCCTACAACATAAAAATCTTCCCGAAAGAGTTCTAAGAAGCAGGTTTGCAAACCACTTGAATTCCCCAACAATTGCACAAATCAGGGCAAAATGGGTTCAGAGCAGGTCTCTCCTGCCTCTTGCAACAATTGGATCACTATGCTGTGGTCTTGGATGCACTGGAAGACAAATAGAATATAGATGTAGCCATACTAGTACAAAACTGACACCGGGCATGAATATAGGAAAAGCCCAGGTAGCCGCCCTCAGAAGGTTTGGCGCCAGGAAGAAAAAACGCTGGCAGGAAATGACAGAAATCGTACACCAACTGCAATCATTTCTGGAGTAGAACCTGATCAATGGCCTCCTCCAGAACAACAGATGTGGTGCCAGGAAAAAAGGCCCCCTTCCATACCACCAATCCAGCAACCTCATCTTTACCGGCCACAGGGTTTAAAGCCGAAAATGGTCTCCATCTACCACATCCGTGGACTGCTTACAGAGTCATATGCAATGTTTGCTGCTTTCACAGAGACCCACATAAGGATCCACTTGGACAATAAATGGATCCAGAGCTGCTCTACAGATGTGACAGAGTACAAAGTGACAGGCAAGGGGAGGTTGGCCTGTATATCAGTGTCACTTGTATGCTCAGAACTACTAAATGCCTCAAATGATGTAGTTGAAGTTTTAGCAGTAAAGATCGAGAATCAAAACCTGGTCATCGTGGTTGTATACAAGCCTCCAGTGCAACGTCCCAACAATTCCAGAACAGCTTCTTAAAATTGACCACTGTCTAGAAAGCCACCAGCTCACCACCCAACATCGCCTCTGGGGACCTCAACTAAGGCACCTAAAATGGAGAATATTGCAAATAATGTGGTAGCAGAGATAACACAGGAGGCAGCTCATGAAAACTCGCACACATGAGCTTTTAAATCTCTGCACAAATTCACCTTAAACCAGCAAATAATAAAGCCTACAAGTTTGGAGAATCGCTGGACCTCATCTTCACTAACAATGATGATCTGATACGAGAATGTCATCATATCAAAACGATATACTCAGATCAGAACATAATAGAGGTCCAGACATATATGAGGCTCAGATCGACAAAATGTGATCAGTCGCAAGGGAGCCTTCTCCAATTTCAACTAATAACAAAAACATAAGAGATGGGACCAAATGAGCTTGATCCCTAAATAATTCTAAACTGGGAAGATAGCTAAGTATCACGGATCTAACCTATATCTAGAACAAATTAACTCTATGGCACTTGAGGTTTGCTCAGGCAAATTCCTTAAGGAAAAGGAGGAGAAGATGTAAACTAGAAAGAGAGGTGCTCCTATGCAGGCGAAGGCAAGAATAACAAGAGCAGCTACAAGAGGCCAATATATCTGAAATACGTAGGAGGCACTGGTCAGAGAAATAACAAGCATCGAATTAAAACTAAAGGAATCCTTCAGGAATCAAGAAACGCAGGAAGAACTAAAAGCCATAAATGAAACCAAGTATTTTCTTATACTAAACAAGTCATGAACAACATTCAGTATTGGGCCCCTACTAAAACAGAGATGGGTCCTGCACAGATGACAGCAAGGAAATGAGAGTTACTAAAGTCCCAGTATGACTCAGTTTTAGCGAGCCTTCAATCAGACTGAAAATTCAAGATATAAATTATTTTATGAGAGTGCGACAGAACCTGGTAGATGCAAGCCTATCTGACATTACCCTGACGCCCATGACTTCGAAAGACGATAAATGACATGCCCATGCACTCTGCTGGCAGGAGAGACAGACCAATGAGCATAGGGGATTCAGCCAGGGAAGGGATTGGAAGGAAGAAACGCTCCAATGGAAGGAACACAAACACCTCAGAGGCGCAATGGGAGACGCAGTGGGAGGCTGAAAGGGGAGGTCAGTTTTTGTCTACGGGCTCCAGGAAGTCGAAGGGAAACCCATGATGAAAGAAAACAGGAGGAGAAAAAAAGCGATTGGAAGGTATCATGAAAGCAATAGGTGAGGCGACATGACCCAGAGTGACAAATTTTGGAGGAGTGGGTGGTTTGCAAGGGAAAGAAAACGACCTGTCAAAGTAATTTCACGCTAGAATCAGATTCAAAGCCATGATCCTGCAGGAAGCTGCTGAGGACAGGCATGTACCGAAGAAGTGCCACCTCAATCGAAAAGGCAGCGGAAAGGGCGATACTGAAAGAGAGGATACAGAGGCGAAGGAGGGAACAAGAGGAAATGACAAAGATGAGCAGAAGAACCCAGACCCAGGTGGAAGGACAAACACACCCTCCAGAGACATCTGCAGAAGGACCCCAATACAACACCCCCAAGGCAACTGGCAATCCTAGCTAACTTACTCACATACTGTTCCTCTTTGTCCCCATCCCTCCCCACCACAAGCCCCACCCTACAACAACTCCCTATGGTCCTCTGCCCCCACCCCCTCATCACAAACCCCCACCCCCACCACAACCCCGCAGAGGCCGCCTGTGCTCCGCTCCCCAACCCCAACATTCTCCAGGACCACAGTTTAGAAAGAAGTTGAAGGTTTGGTACATGAATGCAGATGGAATAACGAACAAATATGAAGAGTGGCATAAAAGAATCAATGAGAAGTCCCCAGACATCCATAGCAGTCACAAACAAAAATCCCACCCGAGACAATAACAGACGCAATCTTCCCACCAGGATATCAGAACCTGAGGAAAGATAGAAGGAGAAGAAGAAGAGGGGAGGAGGGGGTTACTTTTCATTCATAAAACACCAATGGAGATTTGAGAATGGAAGGAATGGACGAGATTGGAGAAAGAGATTACATATTAGGTACACTTCAGTCTGGGGAACATAAGGTAGTCATTGCAGTAATGTATAATCCACCACAGAACTGCAGGAGGCCAAGAGAGGAATATGAAGAGAGCAACAGAGCAATGGTGGACACACTAAGTAAGTGGCAAGAAGAGCTCATGAGCAGAAGCAAAGTTACTGGTTAAGGGCGATTTCAACCTGGAAGATCGATTGGAAAACCTGGAGCCACACGGGGGTCCCAGGAAACATGGAGCCAATATGATGGTTTGTGGTACTGGAAAACCTCATCCATCAACATGTTAAGGACACTACCAGAGAGAGAGAGAGAGAGAGAGAGTAAGCAGATTGGACCTCATGTTCACCCTGAGCAGTTCAGACATTGAGGACATCACATACAGAGGCCCCTTGGAGCTAGTGATCATGGTTCTGTGCTTTGAATACATAGTAGAGTTACAAGTGGAGAGGGTATCAGGAGCTGAACGGGAAAAGCCCGGCTATAAAAGGAGGACTACACAGGTATCGCAGACTTCCTACGGGAGGTTCAGTGGGACAGAGAGGTGGTAGGAAAGTCACAAAATGCAAGGAGGCAGAGGAAAAGATTCCCAAGGGCAACAGAAATAATGGGAAGACAGAATGAGCCTTGGTTTACCCGAAAGGTGCAGGAAGTAAAGCTAATTTTTTTAGAAAGAATGGAAAAAGTACAAGACAAAAGACCCGGAAAATAGGAGATAAAGTCGATGAGCCAGAAGCGAGTAGGCACAGATAAGAAGGGAGGCCCAGCGACAATGCAGCAACATAGCATCAGAAGTCAAGTCTGACCCGGAAACTGCTGTATAGCCACATTAGGAGGAAGACAACAAAGGAAAGCCAGGTGATCAGGCTGAGAGAAGGTGGGGAACTCACAAGAAACGATCAAAGAGTATGTGAGGAGCTCAGCACGAATTTAAGAAGTATTTACAGTGGAGACAGGAAGGACTGGGAGACAGAACAGAGAGGGACATCAACAGGATTATATCAACAAGTGTTGGATGACATACACTGGCAGGAGGAGGTGAAGAAGCTGCTAAGTGACCTTGATACCTCAAAGGCGATGGGACCCGGACATCTCCCGTGGGTCCTTAGAGAACAGAGGCGTTGTGTGCCACTAACCATGATCTTCAACACATCACTCGAAACTGGGCAATTACCTGGTGCATTGAAGATGGCAAATGTAGTTCCATTTTTAAGAAAGGAAACAGAAACGAGGCACTAAACTATAGACCAGTGTCACTGACATGTATCAGTATGCAAAAGTCATGGAAGATTATCAGAAGGAGAGTGGTGACACCTGGAATGGAACTAGATTATAAATGACAACCAGCACAGATTCAAGGAAGGCAAATCCTGTGTCACAAACCTCTGGGAGTTTATGACAAGGTAGCAGAGGTAAGACATGAAGAAGGGTGAGTTGACTGCATTTTCTTGGACTGCAAGAAGGCCTTCAGTACAGTTCCTCTGAAGATTAGTGCAGAAAGCTAGAGAGGGATCAGGCACGTGTAACAGGAAGGGCACTGCAATGGATCAGAGAATACACATGACAGGAGGCAACAACGAGTCATGAGTACGTGATGAGATATCACAGTGGGCGCCTGTGACAAGCGGGGTCCCACAAGGGTCAGTCCTTGGATCAGTGCTGTTTTTGGTATATGTGAATGACATGATGGAAGGGATAGACTCAGAAGAGTCCCTGTTCACCAGTTGATGTGAAGTTAATAGGAGGAATTAAATCAGATGAGGATCAGGCAGGACTTCAAAAGAGACCGGAACAGGCTGGACACGTGGTCCAGCAACTTCAGCTTCTCGAGTTTAACCCCGCTAAATGCAAGTCATGAAAGATCGGAGAAAGACAAAGACCGCAGACAGGTATAGGCTAGGTGGCCCAAAGACTGCAAACCTCACTAAAGGAAAGATCTTGGGGTGAGTATAACACTGAGCACGTCTCCGGGCTTCACATCAACCAGATAATAGTGCAGCACATACCAGGTGCCTAGCAAACCTGAGAATGGCATTCCGATACCTTAGTAAGGAATGGTTCAAGGCACTGTACAATGTACGTCAGGCACATAATGGAGATGCTCATACGAAACTGGAACCCACCTGGTCAAACCGTCCAAGAAATTAGAGAAAGTGCAAAGGTTTTGCAACAAGACTAGTCCCAGAGCTAAGGGTGTCCTACGAAGAAAGGTTAAGGAAATCGGCCTGATGACACTGGAGGACAGGAGGGTTAGGAGACATGATAACGACATACAAAATGCTGCGTGGAATAGACAAGGTGGATAGAGACAGGATGTTCCAGAGAGGGACACAGAAACAAAAGTCTAATTGGAAGTTGAAGACTCAGATGAGTTAAGGGATGTTAGGAAGTATTTCTTCAGCCATAGAGTAGCCAGGAAGTGGAATAGTCTAGCAAGTGATGTAGTGGAGGCAGGAACCATACATGGCTTTATGATAAAACTCATGGAGCAGGGAGAGAGGGACAGTAGCGATCAGTGAAGAGGGGCGGGGCCAGGAGCTGAGGTCTCGGCCTGCAGCCACAATTAGAGTGAGTACAGTGGGAGGATGAAAGAGGAAGGTCAGTTTTTGTCCTACAGGCTCAGGAAGTCAATGGGGAAACTTAGGAAGCAAGGAAGACAGGAGAAAAATGCGATTGAAAGTATGAAAGCAATAGGAGAGGACAACATGACCCAGTTTTACAAATTTTCTGAGTGGGTGGTTTTCAATGGGAAAAAACCGGCCAGTCAAAGTGATTTTCAAGGCAGAATTAGCTCAAAACAGGATCCTGCAGGAGAAAGCACAACTAAGGGACCCCTAAGTACTGGAGGGTGTACCTAGACCGAGACAGAACACAAGAAGAAAGGCAGAAACTGAAACAGAGGGAAAAAAGATGAAAAGGAATGAGAGGCAATGATGGAGATGAGCAGGAGAACTCAGACTCAGGAGGAAGAGCAACACAACCCCCTTTTAAAACCCCCCCGAAGGATCCCAACTATGACAACCCCAACACAATCAAACAACCCCAAACCAAAACCCACATACTGTACCCTCTGCTCAAACCCCCCCCATCACAAACTCCACCCCCATAGCTCCCTGCCCGGGTGCCCCCCCAACCCCAGCGTTCTCCCCAGACCACAGTTTTAGAAAAAAAAGTTGAAGGTTTGGTATATGAATACAGATGGAATAACAAATAAATGTGAGGAGTGTCTTTAAAAAAACAAGGATAATCATAGCAGTCCCCAGAAACGAAACTCACCGGATAAAAAACCAAAACTTCCCACGGATATCAGATCCTGGGGAAAGATAGAAGGAGCAGAGGGGAAGAAAGAGTTGCACTGCTATTAAAAACCGATGGGGGGTTTTAGGGAAAAGGATGGAATGTTCGAAAATTTGTGAAAAGGGTTACATAATAGGTACAATTCAGTCTGGGGACATAAGGTAGTCATTGCAGTGATGTATAGCCTGCAGCAGAACTGAATGAGGCCAAGAAAAAGAATATGAAGAAAAAAAAGAGCAATGGTGGACACACTAGCTGAGGAGGGCAGAAGAGCTCACACAGGTAGAGCAAAGTCACTGTTATGGGCGATTTCAATCCAGGTTTTTGGGTGGGAAAATCTGGAGCCACATGGGGTCCCGAAACAGGGAAACCAAGATGCCCGGATATGGTACTGGAAAAATCTCATGCATCAACATGTTGGGGACACTGCCAGAGAGAGGAAGGATAAACCAGCAAGACTGGACCTCATGTTCACCCTGAGTAGCTTGGACATTGAGGACATCTTTTTGAAGGCCCCTTGGAGCTAGTGATCACGTGGTTCTGAGCTTTGAATAAAATTTTAAGAGTTACAAGTGGAGAAGGTAACAGGAGTAGGAGGGGAAAAAGCTAAACTACAAAGGGAGGACTCCCGGTTATGAGGAATTTTGAGGAGGTTCGGTGGGAAATAGAATTGGTAGGAAATCAGTAAACAAAAAATGATGGACTACATAAAAAAAATGCAAGGAGGCAGGGGGAAAGGTTTTTTTCCCAAGGGCAACAGAAATAATGGGAAGCCCAGAACGCCCCCTTTGGGTTTTAAAGGTGTAGGGAGAAAAAAAAAAATTTGCACTAGAGAACGGAAAAAGTACGAAAACAAAGGACCTGGGAAAATAAAGAGATCGTTGAAGAGCCAGAAACAGTATGCACAGATGGGGGGAGGCCCAGCGACAGTACGAAAACGACATAGCATCGAAAGTCAATTTGACCCGAAGCTGTTTGCAAGCCACATCAGGAGGAAGACAACAGTCAAGGACCAGGTAATCACGCTAAGGAAAGAAGGTAAGAGCTCACAAGAAACGACCAAGAAGTATGTGAGGAGCTAAACATGCGATTTAAGGAAGTATTTACAGTGGAGACAGAAAGGACTCTGGGAGGTAAGAACAGAACAAAAAAAGGGATATACCAACAAGTGTTGGATGAAATATACACAACCAGGAGGAAAGGCTGCAAATGACCTTGATACCTAAAAGGCCGGTGGGCCCCAGACATCCCCCCATGGCTCCTTAGAGGGGGAAAGGCTGCTGTGTGTGCCACAAACCCCAAGATTTCAACACACCCAAATTCAAACTGGGAAACCCCCTGAGGGATGGCAGCCCCAAAATTAGCCCCTTTTTTTTAAAAAAGGGCGAAACGACACTAAACTATAGACCAGTGTACTGACATTATTTAAAAATCATGGAAAAAATATCAGGAGGGAGGGGGGCATAAAAAAAAAATTAAAACAAGGGCCAGCACAGATTCATGGTAGGCAAATCCTGTGTCACAAACCTAGGGACTTTTATGACAAGGTAACGGAAGTAAGAAGGAAGAGAGGGTGGGTAGATTGCTTTTTTTTGAAAAAAGCTGAGGATCAAGCATGTATAACAGGAAGGGCACTGCAATGGACCAGAGAATACCTGACAGGGTGGCAACAACGAGTCATGGTATAGGACGGATATCCAGCGGGCGCCTGTGACGAGCGGGGTTCCACAGGGGTCAGTCCTAAGAACCAGTCTATTTTTGGCATATGTGAATGACATGACGGATGGGATAGACTCAGAAGTGTCCCCGTTTGCAGATTATATGAAGTTAATGAGGAGAGTTAAATCCCGAGAGGACTAGGCAGGGCCCAAAAAAGACCTGGACAGGCTGAGCTTGGGGGAGTAACTGGCTCTTTGAATTTACCTCCCCAAAAAGCAAAGTCTTGAAGATCGGGGAAGGGCAAAGAAGACCGCAGACCCGAATTTTAGGCTAGGTGGGCCCAAAAATGCAAACCTCACTCAAGGAAAGGATCTTGGGGGAGTAATAATCCAAACATCTGGACATCGACCAGATAACTGCTGCAGCATGGGGTCGCCTGGCAATCCTGATAATAGTGTTCCAAAATCTCAATGGGGGAAACGTTTTAAGACTCTGTACACCGTGTATGTCAGGCCTATTTGGAGTATGCACCTATTTTTGGGAACCCCACCTACCCCAACATTTGGGAAAATTTGAAAAGTGAAAAATTTTTTCAAAAAAAACAACCCCCGGGGGCAAAAGGGGATGTCCCAAGGGGAAAAAGGTTTAAAAGGGGAAAACGCCTTTTACAACACTGGAGGGGGCGGGGGAATAAGGGGAAAAATTAAAAACACAAAAAAAATACAAGAAAATCCCCAAAAAAGGGGGGCAAGACAGAAAAGTTTCCCAAAAGGGGGAAAAAAAAAGGGGGCAAAATTTGGGGAAATTGAAGACTCAGACGAACCCCCAAAGGGGTGGGGGAAGTATTACCAGTCCCCCAGAGTTGCCCGGAAGGGAATAGTCCAAAATATGGAAATGGGGGCGGAAAACATAGCTTTTAAAAAAAGGTATGATAAACTATGGAGCAGGAAGATTGACCTGGCGGGTAAAGGGGGGGGGTCAGGAGCTTTTGTGACCCCCCAACCACAACTGGGTGAGACAACAGGATACACAAACACACACACACACACACACACACACACACACACACACGTGGTAATGTTTATTTACAGTGGCCAAAAAACGGGGGATTTTTTCCCGAATGGTTTGAATATACCACTATGGATAAAATTTTTAACATATATTAAAAATTTCTGAGTGAGTTGTCTCAATTCATTAATTTTTTCCCCTAAAATACATAATGACGCAAGGTGATTCCCTTTTGGAAGGGGGGTAATAAATTTTTTGTCCCCAAAAATTAGGGGTCCCCAGACAGCTCATGTTAAATAATTCAAATAAAAATTACCTTACCCCGAAAATCAATCTGAGTATGGGAAGGGTTACCATTTCCGAGGCCCTTCCCCCCGGCTCCCCTTTTAAAAAAAATTTTTGGGTTTTTATTATAACCCCTAACATGAGGGGAAAAAAAAGAGGCCCAAAAAAAAAGGGAAACCCAAAAAAAAGGAAATTTTTTTTTTTAAAAAATGAACCTTTCCCGGGGTGTGTGTGTTTTGTTACCATTTTTTCCCAGGCACATTCAATTA